>JAMPIV010000003.1:272500-539753 GCA_024509875.1 Oreohelix idahoensis | reverse complement strand
TTCGGCGTCACTTTGGTTGTTATGGGGAGGACGTATCTGTGTTTATTTCCATGAAATTGTGGTAAGCTTGAACCATTCAGTATCTTTTAATGAAAAATTGAAATGTAATTGTTAATTTATGCCTGTATATATGTGTAGTTCAGTAGCAAACATGATGTAAAGCCTATAATGCTCCAGCCTGAACAGAAGGTGTCGGAGGAAAGTAAAACGGCATGGAATGGCCAAACAGTACACTGACACCTAGATGATTGATTAGACAGAAATAATGCTGGAATTGCAGAGGCGTAGTAACCATTAGGGTGGGAAATACTGGTATAAAGTATTTCAGATGAAGCTGACAGTTGGCCTAACGCTCTGAACTCAATGTTTGTGGTGTATTGTGCTCAGTGTAGAACTAGAGTATCAATTAGTTATGAAGTAGAAGGTACATCCTTCTTGTTTTCAGGGACCGTGGTCTTGATGGTATTGAGCAGCACCTGGTCAGAGCTTTGCTGAATCCAGAGTCGGACAGCATACTCCTTGGTCCATTTAGCTATCAGTGAGGTGTCTCCAGAGCCCAGGGGAGAAATCGAGCAGAGGAGTCTTTTCCTGCCGCCATCACGCAAGATAAGCTGATGTGGCCAGCTGAGCTCAACATTATGTACCCCCATCTTAAAATAACATTGTAAAAATAAACTTAAGAGGGGAATAAATTGTTTTTAATATCAGGAACTGAGAACATCTCCAATACTAGTTCCCAAAAGACAAACTATTGAAGTCATGATGACAAATACCAACAGAGCTTGAACAAAACAAAACCAGTATTACCTCATATTACTACTACACAACTGACACACATAGGATACTTTTAATAATATATGTCACTACAATATTCATATTGATAAATTCTGTACATATAACTTGTAATTAAAATTGATTGTGATTCCTGGTTCCCTTTGTATTTGAATCAGGACACATATACATTCATGACAGCAATGAATACATATTGTTATTTGAAAAGTTATCAGTGACTCCTTTAAGATATCCTTGTAGAGTGTTATATGTATGTGAGTGTCACAGTGTTGTCAAGTGTAGTGGAATAAATTAAATTGTTTATCTGTCTGTTGTTGTTTTGACTTACACTTCATCATACACATACCCTAGACATATAACGTAGTCATCACACTATTCCAGAATAATTCTGACTGAGTTCACAGCTGATCTCAGTCAGTACACTAAGTCCCCTATAAATATTTATAACATCCCACTTCACCACATATTCCTAGCCCGTACCAGATTTTGTCTTGTTCATGTACCCATTTCTTCGCTGCATGAATCACTCCTTCATCATCTTCAAACCTTGTCCCACGGAGTGCATCTTTAAGTGGACCAAATAGATGAAAATCAGAGGGTGCCAAATCGGGACTATAGGGTGGATGGAGTAGTACAGTCCAACCCAATTGGGTGATTGCTTCCCGTGTTGTCAGAGTTGTGTGAGGGCGCGCATTGTCGTGAAGGAGAAGCAGGTCTGCTGGATTCTTGTGCGGCCGAACTCTGCGAAAACGTTGATTGAGTTTTTTCAATGTCTTAATGTAAGCTTGCTAATTGATTGTCTCTCCTCTTGGCATAACGTCCACAAGAATCACACCTTCAATGTCCCAACAGACAGTGATCATGACCTTTCCAGCTGAAGGAATTGTCTTGAATTTCTTTCTTCTTCGGGATTGCGGATGATGACACTCCACTGACTGTCTTTTTGTCTCAGGTTCAAAATGATGTGCCCAGGTTTCGTCACCTGTAATGATCTTAGCCAAAAAGTTCTCTCCATCAGCATTGAAACGCTCCAACAATTCAGAAGAAATTGCTTTCCTTTGCAATCGGTGGTCATTTGTGAGACTTCGAGGAACCCATCTTGCGCAAACCTTAGAAAATCCGAGAGTTTTTATAACTGCATTTGCACTACCAATGCTGACTGACAGCTGTAAGGTCAATTGTTGAGTAGTGATTCGCCTATCAGTAAGAATAATGTCCTCAGCGCATTTCAACATTTCTGCGTCGGTGGCTGTGGCAGGACGTCCATAGCGCGGCCGATCAAGCAGCTCCGTATCTCCACTTCCTGATTCTTTGATTCTCTGAACCCAGCGACTGACTGTACTCCTGTCGACTACAAAACTTCCATACACATCACATAGACGCTTGTGAATATTCACAACAGTTTCCTTCTCTGCAACGAGAAATTCTATCACAATTCGCTGTTTATAACGCAAGTTACTAACACGCTCCATTTCAACGGTTTAGGGCAGCCGTATTATTTGGCCGGTTGCGGTGCAATTTGGTGCACACAAGTGGCACATGCCATATTTGAAGTGTGCAAAATTGCATGCTTCTATCTTCATTATTAGCTGAGAAAAACGATGTGGTGCATTACTTTCTGAACGCCCCTCGTAGTAACGCAGCTAAAATATTTTGGACATGTAAGAAGACATAACACTCTACTGGAGACCATAGCAGAAGGAAGAGTCGAAGGCTAACGTGCAAGAGGAAGACAGCGATATAAGTGGGAAGATAAATATCAAGAGACGGACAGGAAATAGTTTATGAGAGTGCACCATCAAGACAAGAGACAGGAGACATTGGAAAACCATGGCAGCCAACCTTAGACGTGGAGGTGGCAGGTAGTGATGATGATAGTATGGGTATTTCGCATGAGTACACGTATTCTAAAAGTGCGAGAACCAGCGTTTCAAAAGGCTGCATGTTTTTCTCTCAGGTGAAGATGCTGCCTGACTGACGTAATGAACACACAGGATGAAGAGTTCGGGAACGAGAGATCAGGTAAACAGTGTGGGCGAAATGACGTCATGTGTTCTAGTGTTCATTCATTGCAAGTGCCTTAACCAGCACACTCTGGAGGTCATACAAACAAACCCAGAGACCACATCAAACGATGATCTATCAAGAACGCTTCTGATACCGCACTGTCTGTTAAGGGTAAGACACACAACTACAGACATATCGAATGGACGACCTCAGCTGTTCAAGTGTAATGACGTCACACTCGAACCTGCTGCTTCAGCCGGAAAGTAACCTTTATTACCCAGAAGGACATCCACCATCCAGTCATAATTGCTGATTGCTGATTGCTGACTTAGGTGACTGCTGGCTTATGTGACTGCTGATTGCTGACTTAGGTGACTGATGACTGCTGGCTTAGGTGACTGCTGATTGCTGACTTAGGCGACTGCTGACTTAGGTGTGCCAAAAGTGTAGAATGTCTCGGTGTTTTTGTTTTGTTATGTTTGTTTCGTACAGCGAAGGAGCGTCCGAATGGTCAAGTGGTTACCGCTCTTTCCTCAGTTTCTGGGATTCGGGATCGACACCTGGTAGAGGTCATGCTCCAGTCTACCCAGCTTAACATGGGTACTTGACTTTGCTACTGCGTTAAGGAAGGCAAGGGCAGCGCTGAAGGGACCTGGCCACCCCACCTCAGAAAACTAGACTTAGTATGGTGAAGTCTTTAACATGTTGCTCCCCTACGGCAGTTTCTGCTATCAGACTACCTTGACCTTGAAGGCAAAGGAAGCGATTAATGAAGACAAAGCAGAGTATCATTCTATCAGCACAGCTGAGTGATGTCCGTTTGAATACTGCGGCTTGAGGCTCGTCAGCAAATAACAGCATCACTGCTCTGCTATCAGGCATGTCGTAAAACGCCGCTAAGAAAGGTTGTGCAAGAGCCTAGCAAAGCCACCATGTCAAACCAACTGTCACAGAAACCAACAACCCAAGAACAAGGTGATCGCTATCTGGTGCAGGGGAGTCCTTCAAGGGCGTCAGCTCCAATAGGAACCGCGAACTCCTTAAGCAGCAGTGACAATAAAGCAATGTTTTCCACAACTGTTACGAAATATGTTGTGAACTTTTCATAACTTTCGTTCTCTCCGGCAGTATCACTTCTTTTCTCCATTTTCCTCACCGATCGTCCTATTATTTGGCATATTTTATGCACTTACATTTTTGCTCTGACCACTCCCTAGACATGTTTACGTTTCACCCGGTGAAACGATGTAATACAAGGCTAATGAAACAAGTCAGCGAGTAATACGTTTATCACTTAAGTCGTCTAGCCACCTTTGATAGAGACGATCCTTATTGACACAGGTGGTCTCGCCCGATCGACAGAGAGAAATCCGTCTGGGAGATGTACGCGTAAACAGAGGTGGTATATGTAATCGCTTCCGCTGGACCATCTCTGTATCAATATTACAGATAACTGTCAGAGGAGACAACATGGGTGGAGGGTATTAGCCAGGAAATAAGTTCACCGATGTGTTTGTGAGTTTATACTAATACAATCGGAAGTATTACTGCCATATTTAAAAGAGGTCACGAGTTTAATTTTAAAATTGATATTTTGAAACACGAGGGGGATAGTAAGGATTTAACACCCCGACCCAAATAGTTCTAAAGAGCTTACCATTGGTTTAATTTGAAAGCCGGAATAGACTTTGGTTTTCATTGGCAAGTTGGTCTACAAATATTATGTGGGACAGGAGTGGAAATGAGAGATATAATCTAGTGAAATCAGAGACACACATTAGACTGCATCGCAACGTCAAATTAGCAACTCCCAGTAGCAAGAGAGAAGGATCGGACAAAGTATTCCAGAATTAATAGGGACAATCAAAGTATTTTGGCGTCTTTATAACTTAAAAGAGAACCCGCAATTTTAAATACAAAGACTGGAAACTTAAGGAATCAGAGCACCCATCATAATAGGTATACTAAAGTTTCTGCGACCAAGTGTTCGAAGCATCTAATCAAAGTTGCCATGTCCATTCTACAGTGCCAGGAGATTATATATCCCATTGGAGGTAAGTTGTGAACATATAATTTAAAATGTGAATTGTGACATGTTTGTACTTGCTAAGTGGTTATACCAGTCACAGGAGGCTGGCAACCTCAACAAATGAAAATAGTATATTCATAAACCACTGCAGCATGCGCTGGTGATTTCTTCTTGCTAGTCGTTCAGAAAACCGACAGCAGAGGTGACCCCAGACTCCGAATGGAGCAGAGAGAAGTGATTATTATATCACATGTGCCTAAGGTGCATAATATCATTTTGTACATTGTTAATTGTAATTCAGGCAAGCCATTGCCCTCGCGCTGTCCAGACATATTTTCCCCATTAAAGTAACCAGAAGAATAACGGTGATTTCTAACCATATTCCCTGAGTTATACTGTGTATACTCAGGGAGAATAATTATTCAGAGAGGCTAACATTGGTGGGTGGACAGCGAGACAATGCGCTTGTTAATTTGCAGCCCACAAATGTACTTAGCAGAGGCATTTGCTCTTTTATTTTTCCTAAAGTTCGTGGTTCGAAGCTACAAGACTGTTCTGAGACCAGAGCAGTCTAAATTACGAATCTTCGCCACTATATTTGTGATTCGAGAGCTGTGTTCGACACCAACTACCTACAATGGACACGTTGTGAAGACACCCACCTTGACATTAGGAGTGAAGTTAATCTAGACGCCTCTAGAGAAAGGTCATCATCACAAAAAACCTGCCAACCACCAAGTGCAGTACTCAGCAAGCTAAGTCTTTTGTAACAGTCACGCAAAGGACACTAATAACCATCAGACCCAATTAAGTCTCAGCGAAGACAAATTTTAAAACCTTCTCAAATCATCTTCATCTATATTTATTCAAATTTGTTAAAGACTAATCGATTATTAAATTTGTTACGTTATTTTATAAATTCATAGGTGATTCTGTTCTTATAGATAAGAGAGCGCATATATTGACAGCCATATAGCCAAAATTAATTATAAATGGAGTTTCGCTGAATTAAACCAGCTGGGAGCTCGAACAAGCCAAACCATTGCTTAAAACTTCACGAAAAGTGCCGGATCAGATATAAGTTAATAGTGCTCTGCCCTATGCAGCATTGTTCTTGGCTTCTGAATTATCTTGTTAAACACACCCTTCAGATAGAAGCGTCATTATCCTTCTATCTACAACTCTGCCAAGAGTAATAATGTGCGGAGGTAGACACCTTTGACGACCCATTTAAGATACTCCTGAGTTTTGGCCACTGGTGGACCACTAGTGCAGAGCAAAGGGGAGGCAAACCCCATGACAACAACGTGTAAGAGGTTTCAAGGGGTATTAGGCAGACATTTTTTTTTAAATTTGACCATTTAACACTATTTTTAGAATCTATTATATATATCCGCTGTTCTGTCTGAATATTTGTTGATGTTTATTACGTTATTTCAATTATTTTAAAAAATATGATTACAGGGTGATTCAAAAGTCACTGCCTATTTTTAAATTGTTGTAGAGGGAATATAATTTATGGAAACTTTTTTCAGAACCAGTTGTCCTATTGATGTCATATATATATATATATATATATATATATATATATATATATATATATATATATATATATATATATATATATATATATATATATATATATATATATATATATATATATATATATAATTTGCCCTACTGTAAACAAAATAGTATACAGTGTTTAAATCATTCCCCCCCCCCCCCTTTACAAATATTATCTTAGCCCAAGAAGGGTACCACAGTGAACTGAGCTCTCATACGGGGTACCGCAGTGAACTAAGCTCTCATAAGGGGTACCGCAGTGAACTAAACTCTCATATGGGGTACCACAGTGAACTAAGCTCTCATATGGGGGAACCGTAGTGAACTAATCTCTCATAAGGGGTACCGCAGTGAACTAAACTCTCATATGGGGTACCGCAGTGAACTAAGCTCTCATACAGCATACAGCAGTGAACTAAGCTCTCATACAGGGTACCGCAGTGAACTAAGCTTTCATACGGGGTACCACAGTGAACTAAGCTCTCATAAGGGGTACTGCAGTGAACTAATCTCTCATAAGGGATACCACAGTGAACTAAACTCTCATATGGGGTACCGCAGTGAACTAAGCTCTCATACGGGGTACCGCAGTGAACTGAGCTCTCATACAAGGTACTGCAGTGAACTAATCTCTCATATGAGATACTGCAGTGAACTAAGCTCTCATACTGGGTACCACAGTGAACTAAGCTCTCATACAGGGTACTGCAGTGAACTAAGCTCTCATACGGGGTACCACAATGAACTAAGCTCTCATATGGGGTACAGCAGTGAACTAAGCTCTCATACGGGGTACCACAGTGAACTAAACTCTTATATGGGGTACTGCAGTGAACTAAACTCTCATACAGGGTAGCGCAGTGACCTAAAATCTCATACAGGGTACTGCAGTGAACTAAACTCTCTTACGGGTTACCACAGTGAACTAGACTCTCATATGGGGTACTGCAGTGAACTAAACTCTCTTACGGGGTACCACAGTGAACTAGACTCTCATACGGGTACCGCAATGCACTAAACTCATATGGGGCCCTGTGACGGTATTGCCTCCCCTGCTTTGCAGTAGTGGTCCAACAGTGGCCAAAACTCAAGAGTATCTAATATGGGCTTCAAAGGTATCTACCTTCGCACAAAATTACTCTTGGCAGAGATGTAGATAGAAGAAACAAACCGCTTCTATCTCCAGGGAGTCTTCACGAGATATTCAGATAAGCGAAAACAATGCTGCTTTTGCTGAGCACGTTAATTCTAGAATTTACCGACAACGTTTGTGAAGGAATTAAGCACTTATTAATTTCAGCTCGTTCAAGCCCCCACCCCTGATTTACTCAATGGAATTCTTATTATTCTGGTATAGCTCTGTTTAGAGTGTGTGTTTAGACTGAGACAAACATGCAGTAACTTTAAAATAATTAAATCAAAGTTAAATTTGTATCATTACAAATAACAAAATTTAATAATCACTTAAGTTTTAACAGTTTGAAAATAATTTGAATAGTTTAAAAGAAAGGATTCATCATTGATAGATGATAGAATTCTTATGAAGGAAGTTCACTTTGGCAGCGTATATTTCACTTAGCTGCCAATAGTAGTTTCTGCTCCCGCTGATGGGTTCTGTGTACACTGCTCTCACTCGTCGATGGACAAAGTTAAAGGCGCCGCACGTTCCTAGAACGTCAAGGAGTAACGGCCAAGCTGGTCCTGCGTCTGTCTATAATACCCTCTTATGATGGCGTCTCGCACAACGTCAGTCCACTTCTACCTTCACTTGATTCCAGAGATAGTACTTTCTGCTGCTACCACCAATAAGCCAATCCTGGCTCACAGATTTTTTGCTCAGATGAATAAAAGAGACTTGAATCGGCCTCTTAAACGCGTCTGGGGTGTCGTTAATATAATAAGTTCCCTCCCTGACTTCGCGTGTGGTCCTTCAGATTCCTCAGTCCCAGTTTCCTTATTTAATTTGAAAGAGGTTTCCTGGGCTGTGAAAGTCCGTCCAAAATTCTCCAATAAAAGGTGTCCGGTATGTTAAGAAGAAATTCTGAATTCTAGGCTTCACTTCTAGCAAGGTTTGGTATCTTGGCAAGCGATCTTCACAGTGGAAACACAATGAAACGCCTCAAATTATATTCCTGGTCTCCCATGCATCTGTTTGTTATGGAGTTAAATAAAACGATACAATCATGTTCAAACAGGCGGGTGAAGGGTGTGGTACTTTCAAAATATTCCAAGTGAAATAAGGTGTGTAAAGCAAAAGGCCACGTAGTTACCATATATGGCAATAAGATATACGATGCCTTGCGTACAGACTCATGAACATGTCGTTAACCTCATATGACAACTTGTTCCAAAAGTAACAATTCATTACTTTATCAGAAAGTGATCTCTTTTCAGTGTCTGTTCATCAGTTGTCTCCCCATATTCCAAGCTTTGGTGATGCACGCACCCGTCTTATCGGTGATTAGGCAGACAGCGATGAGCGATATCCGTGTTAATCCGTAGCGGCCAAGCTTGGTACAAGCGAATTTTGCCAACCTGCCTCTCGTTATATTATCTCTACATCTCCTGGCAAATGAGAGGTGTTTATTATTATTTTTTTAAATAAAGCTTTGCCTCGTTTTGGCGAGGCGCGTCCCGTTCAACCTAGTCGGTTATATTAGGGCGCATGTCCAAATATAAAAGACCCTTAGGTCTGTGGTATATGTTATCACCCACAAGGAGTGTGAGATAACAGACAAGACACAATATACTGAAAGTAGTGAAAGAATACTTGAAAATATATACTATCTGCTGCATAATATAGAAAGAAAGAAAGTGCGACAATTGAAAGCACGCAATAAAATCAGTACCCAAATGCACCGATTACAACCAGAGTGAAACAGAGATTGAGAGGGGCGCCCCATTCTGTCACATGTACCGCAGTGAACTAAGCTCTCATAAGGGGTACCACTGTGAACTAAACTCTCATTACGGAGTACTGCAGTGAACTAAGCTCTCATGAGGGGTACCACAGTGAACTAAGCTCTCATAAGAGGTAGTGCAGTAAACTAAGCTCTCATAAGGGGTACCGCAGTGAACTAAGCTCTCATAAGGTGTACCGCAGTGAACTAAACTCTCACAAGGGGTACCGCAGTGAACTAAGCTCTCATAAGTAGTACTGCAGTGAACTAAGCTCTCATAAGGGGTACCGCAGTGAATTAAGATCTCATAAGGGGTACCGCAGAGAACTAAACTCTCACAAGGGGTACCTCAGTGAACTAAGCTCTCATAAGGGGTACGCACGTAATGTAAGTTTGGGAAGCACTGCTTAAATGTCCACACAGAAGGCGAAGTTACCCAAGATTCATTTTATTCCCTGAAACGGGCTTTCCCTTTATGACTGGGTTCTGCGTTCGCTACACTGCTGCTTTTAATATGCGATCTGCTCTCTCCCTCTCTGTGTCTTCCCTCCCCACAATTTTTTCTACTTAACAGTCTCTACCTGCAGTACCTGGTTCTTACCACCATGTTATCTATTAAACAAAACGCCAGGTATAACATCCGTAAAAACAATTCCAACCATGGACAAGTTATCCCCAGAGAACCATTTAAGATCTTCTCCACGCAGCTGAAATCGGTAATCTATGATACAGTCGCTTAATGTATAGTCAACACTTGCACAAAGACAGTCCCGAACAGCGACTTTTCGCATACAGGACGATAGTAGCATTTGTCTTCGAATAATGATTGACGTTCGGCAAATACCGGCTACAAATATTTTTTTAGAATACGTACTTGACATCAATCATTTCTTTCATTCTTTCTTTGTTTTGCTGGTTTAATACACTCTTATATAATAATGAGATGTGTAAATAATAAACAACATTGTTAAGAGCATAAAGAAGGGTTTCCATTCGAAAATAACGATGTTAACGTTAAGTGCGATATATTGATGACAATTTATTCTCTTAATGATCATCGTTACAGAACAATCACATCCAAACCAAGAAACAAACGTGAGGCTGGTAATAATAGTCATGTGACTCGTTCAAAAACAATACCAAGAAAAAATTGTTGTTAGATAAGAAACAGAGTCAAAGGTCCCGCTAATTTATTTTACCTATCTTCTGATAAACATTTAACCACTTGACGATACTAAAAATGTTACCTTCCGAATGAAATTTTCTTTATAAAAAGTTAATTACTGTGTACCGTATTCATTTTCTAGTATATGTATGTGCATGGTAGACTCTATTATTTCCTCTCATATTGAACTGGGGGGGGGGGGGGGGGGGGGAGGGAAGCAAGAAGGTTTATTAAGAGCCAAGGGAACCCTGCCGTAGAAAAATGTTGGTAACCCCGGGTCTACAGTGACCTATACAACTGTTAACTGGGAAGAAAAGTCACGGAACAAAACTACGAAGAGTTGAAACGTTAAAAAATGTGCCCAGCTCTACGATGTTTTCACGAAACACAACTTAGCAAAAGTTAGCTTCTTATCTCTAAAATGTCAAAATATCTTTACAGGCCTTACAGAGAGTTTTCATACATGCTAATTACCCACTTCAAAGAGCAACCAAACATGCTCTGAGTTTTTAAAGTCAGCAATGAACAAACAATGATTCACCGCTTTTTTTTTTTTCTCTAACCAGCGGCACTCGAGCTTTCCAGCTCTTCTCGCCCAATGACATGTCATTGCGAGGCTGGGGGGTCAGTGGACTTTCCTTCCAACCCGATCAGGAGCTTCGCTCCTTCCCATCCACACGGGATTTATGTGCAGGAGCCGTTCAAGTTATTCAGTCAAATTTCCGGTCGTAAATATTCCTTCAAACGCTGACGCCCGACGCCCGGGTTTGAACCATGAAAACCTAGTCACCAGTACAACGCCGTAGCCATTACACCAGCGCGGCTCCTATTCACCGCTCTTAAAGAATTTAAATGGTCACTTTAGACAGGCAGTTTTCGGCACTGCATTGCGGAAAGAGCCTCCATGAAAACAGCTGCATTGAAGGACTTGAGAATTGTGGCAAAATTTGGTACCACTTGCTTTGTTTGTCAAAAAAATGTGTAGCGCGACACGGCGATAAGGGTGAAGGGACAGCTTGGTGGGTCTTGCTTTGAAGTTGACGCCTAAGCCGAACAGCATTATGAAAGTGTAGGAAGGAGCGAATATATGAAACATGGCCGACCTTAAAAATGTGAATTGGCAGGAAAGAAAATCTGAAGCTACAAGCGCAAGCTTGGCGAAAAGATATTAAAAATGTAATCATTCATATAAGGAGATAGAGAATGAGTGATTTCCAAAAGGATATTATTCAAATGTAAGTAGTTTTAAAAATAATTAATATTTTTCACCGTCATCACATCTGCTAAAAGTTAGCTCATGACATTTAAAAATTTATTATGAATACATACCTAATTGGATTTCGATAAAACATGGATAGAATGAACGCTTCCTATTAGGAAAATGAAAGGATACCTAAGAAGGAAGGAAAGATATAAGTGTATAGTGACAAGAAGAGAAAACAAGTACAGAAGATGCACAGATCGCATCAAACCAAGAGATTTAACGAAAATCTAAGCGGACTCAAGACGGTGCTTTCTCGTACGGGAGAGTCGCCCAAAACATAAGGACAGAGAGGCCCGTTTAAAATCACACACACAAAATCCAGACGCCAGAGTGAGAGACTGGAAGACAGTATCTGCAAGAAAAGTTTTTTCACGCTGCATGCAGGGCAGATAAACTTCAGCAAATACAGCCTCACCGTGCGCTTATTAATCCTAGAGGGTATGTATGTTTATTAAAGATATATGTGTGACTAATATCATTTTATTTCAGATTTGTTTACGATTTGATTGTATCAGACATAATAAAAAGGGTATACAGGAAGCCAGTGACGCTAACCAGAGATAACCTCCACCGGCATTGTCAGGAAGCATAACAATTAATTGGTTAGCCAAATATATCATGGCTAGTTCTTGCCTGGAAGCTTACGACAAACCAGCAAGTACATAAGTGACTTGGCATCCATAAGTGGAAGGCAAAGGCTATATCATACTCATGTATCATAACATGTGAATTATTCATGTATTTTGTTATCTTCTGCACAGTAGACACTATCTTATCATGCTATCTCTCTAACATACTACCATGAATCATACATTTATATACAAACACTGAAGACATGGTCGCCTCATGAACATCAGGGGTGGTGAGCTTGTTGGAACACCATAGCCACCTATTACCTTTTGTTCCAGGTTTTATGATCGTTCCTGATCGAGCTCATGATCAAGTGTCTGATCGAGTTCGTGATCAAGTATAAACTAAAGACTTGAGGAACTTTGATCCTGCTAACTGGAGCCTAGTGGTCAAACAATCTTCAACACCTTAGTCCCACGTAGTTATAGGGCGGGCTGAAGGAAAGTCTTCTGGATTACTAGTGTGTCACAGAAACCTCGAACAGACGGGGCGTAATGCAAGTTGAGTTTACATGTACCCAATCCAATAGCGATTGTCAACGATGAAAAAAGCAAGAGATACCAAAACTACTGTGACAGACTTTATAATTTCATTGGAAGATACATCCAAGACTTTTTACTATTATTTATTTTACTTTGTAAATATAAATAATCATACATTTTACCATCTTCCAACACCCATTTCAAGGCTAGATAGATGTACTTAATAAATTATGAAATTGTACTCATTTGACTTGGTACATTTTTAACTGTTAAATTTTTTTGAGTTACTTTTTCTAATTTAATTATATTATCACATAGGGTTACTATAGCGAAAGTGGCGCAGTATACTTCTGAAGCCTAAATCTATTGTCCAGCTCAGAGTATTCACAGCCGTAACTCAATTGTGATACCCGTGCACTTCTCTGGCACTGGGACTTCATACTTTCTGGAGAAAGATTCTACTTCTTCTCTACCACCATCACACAAGAAAAACCTTTCGCTACAAGAATAATAGCAACGACGAGAAAATAACAGAGTTAACTACAGTACAATACAAGCGTAAACCACTGCAATATACCACTGTGCGTTACTTCGCATGTCGCAGATGGCGACTAGGAATGGTTGATTACCCCTTCTGTAAAAAAGTTTGTTACAAGTCGTATACTGCATTTTTTTTTTTTTGCACAGTTTTGCAATATGTATTTTTTAAATTGTTGTTGTTTATTTATTTATTATTTAATAATTTATTTTTCTCCACTAATATTCTGGCAGCTTCTGTGTCAGTTTTTTGCTGTCGTTCCCGACGGGCTCTACGCGCAAATTTATTTACATTCACTGAAACCACTATTTCCCCTTAAATGGCCTATTCTCTGCAGAACATAAAATATTCACTTCCGGGGGGCAATCCATGCAATAAACATGCACACATAACACTATAGAAAAACAGAGGTCAATAGAATAATGGGTCTCCATGGGAGATCACGCGGGTGCTGGAGTTGCAGGATCTAATTATCGATCAAACGAGGCAACAAATCCTCTCAAATTAAGACCCTTTGAAGTTAATAGTGCCTCTCGAATTGCGAACATTCTGAGCTCAAAACTATCTCGCCAACAAACAGTTTCTAATAATTTGTCTCCAAAACTGGATAGATCCCTCGGTTACTCAACCGCGGGTGAATTATCTAAGCCGCAGTTTGTCTACGTATGTGACTTCCCATTTAGTTCATTTATGACAACAATACAAGTGGCCTGGATTCCTAGTAGTCCACGATGCACGATGTTCCAGTCCCCAAACTAAGTCGTTTGAACTAAACGTGTCCTACGACCATAACACGATGTTCATGAAAAACAATGATCATTTTGTCAAAACTTGATAACGTATGCAGGGCCGGAGAGTGTGAATCTGGGCTATAGAAGTCTGTCGTTTTTTTAGTGGTGTCGGAGTCGATAAAAAAATATCCGAACTGCGTATTTTATGAGACTTAAGCCAAGACAGATTCACGTTTGATCTATGCAAAAAGTGGTGAGAGCGTTAAACAAAAATTTAAATAACATATGAAAGCAGCTGTTTATTACTAACTTTAAACAACGGAAGTAAAAAGTCTCTTGTCAAGTTTTTCAAATAGTCAGTTTAAAAAAAAAAGTCTTCTGCTGTATAAATTAGAAAGAGCAAGAGTTGTGCAAATGTCGCGCTAACATTACATTATCTAACATTACATTATCTAACATTACATTATCTAACATTACATTATCTAGCACGTGACAGAGGCTGAGACATAAATGTCGCTCTAACATTACATTATCTAGCACGTGACAGAGGTTGAGACATAAATGTCGCTCTAACATTACATTATCTAGCACGTGACAGAAGTTGAGACATAAATGTCGCTCTAACATTACATTATCTAGCACGTGACAGAGGTTGAGACATAAATGTCGCTCTAACATTACATTTTCTAGCACGTGATAGAGGTTGAGACACAAATGTCGCTCTAACATTACATTATCTAGCACGTGACAGAGGTTGAGACATAAATGTCGCTCTAACATTATATTATCTAGCACGTGACAGAGGTTGAGACATGTGACCGTACTTCTAAACTGAGCGCTCAAAATACAGTACGCTGCTAGCCCGAGATCATTCAAGATGCTACTTTGACTGTCATAGCGTTACCTACCGCTCAAGTCGCAGTGGAACATTTCTTCTCTGCCTCAGTATAATCAATTTCGATTTGATAGCAGCAATGAAGCCGGACCTTTTAGAATGGATCCCTTTTTAAGAACCAATCAATTTAAATAAAAATTAATATATTAAAATTTTGTTGGGGTGTTTTGTAGTATTGTATGACTGAATGAATGAACAGGTAGAAAGAAGCAATCCACTTTTTTGGCACGTTATGAGAAGAGGAAAGCTGGAATATATCGTAGCAACAGGTAAGATTGAAGGAAACAGAGATAGGAGATCACACAGACACCAAATACTGGACAGTTTGACATCGTGGCATGGAAAGAAGTCAACAGCAGAGTTGATAAATTGTACTGGAGACAGGAAGTTGTGGAGAGACATGATCTCCTACGTCACTAGGCATGGTACTTGAAGAAGATAAGAAGAATAAATAGTTAAAAATGTAATCTATAAAAATGACGTATTAATATATCCACACTTATAACCAGTGATGGTGCCAGGCTATTTTGTGCCCTAGAAAGGCTAACTACTTGCACCCCTCACCTGCTACAAGTTTCGAGCTACTACTACAAGTTTCGAGCTACTGCTACAAGTTTCGAGCTACTGCTACAAGTTTGGAGCTACTGCTACAAGTTTCGAGCTACTACTACAAGTTTCGAGCTACTACTACAAGTTCGGAGCTACTGCTACAAGTTTGCAGCTACTGCTACAAGTTCACAGCACAGATCTTCAGCATCAATATCTTTGTTTCAATTGTGCACTGATGATTTGTTCCAAATTCTTGCAGGCTTTAAGTACATCTTCAGTAGAGTTTTTGTTGATGATACTGTATATATCATATATGAAGCCAAATTGTGAATTATATAGTTGTAGCTATTGGAATCTCTCTTCAACAGATTGTATGGCCATGTCTATGTTAGCACAATAGAAACCTACTTTGAGTTTCTGTTTTGAATCTTGCGGTGCCTCTTCTTGGGCCTGGTGCTTTGTTAAAGTCTGTTTGTCTTAAGCTAGGGATGTAAACTTTTTTATACTATGGTCTAAGGGAGATTACAGGTTGTATTACTTGTTGGTACAGGTCTGATTTAGTTGTTATCTCCCTTGACTTGCCATTTGGTCAGTTAAGATTTTCTGTTCGTAGATTTTTCTAGAACAGTTTACGAGAACGTTGCAGATTGTTCTCGGATGAGCTAAACTCACGTCATGCGCTTATCAGCGCATGCGTGTTGGTTTGGCGGGACCAGGAGACTAGATCCCGTGACAGTCGGCCTGGGCGTTTTGAGCTGAGAAGGTGTTCAGGGATCCTTCTCGGACTGTGTGAAAGGGGAACAAAGTCCTCTGTGTGATAAAAATGTTTGAGATTTTTCCCCTGTTATAATTCTGACATATTTCTGAGAGCCAAGGATGGCGAATGTTTTGTGTTTTATTCTTGGATGGCAGTGAAGGTAAAAATACCCTTTAAACTATTTTTGTAGCCAAGAACTTTGTATTATGATGCTACCAGCCCAAGATGGTTGGCTGATATATTGAGGTGACTTTCTCCTGGTGCGGCGGAGAGTTTATGAGAATATTGATATTGTTATCTTGCCAAAGAATTATATGACTTGTTTGTCAGAGGAAACATAGAGAATATTGTATATGGAAGCCCGACACTTATGCGGCTTATATTGGCAAAGAATTATATGACTTGTTTGTCAGAGGAAACATAGGGAATATTATATATGGAAGCCCGACACTTATGCGGCTTATATTGGCAAAGAATTATATGACTTGTTTGTCAGAGGAAACATAGAGAATATTATATATGGAAGCCCGACACTTATGTGGCTTATATTGGCAAAGAATTATATGACTTGTTTGTCAGAGGAAACACAGAGAATATTATAGGGAAGCCCGACACTTATGCGGCTTATATTGGCAAAGAATTATATGACTTGTTTGTCAGAGGAAACACAGAGAATATTATATGGAAGCCCGCCATTTATGCGGCTATATTGCTAAAGAGTTACCTGGCATGTTTTGTCAGAGGAAACACAGAAAACATTTGATATTTTGAAGCCCGCCATATATGCGACTATATTTTGCCAGAGTCTCTGTCGTATTGGATGCAGTGAATTAATATTATTTACATGATGTTGATGTGCTTGAACCTTGTCCTAATGACAGTATGTTTGTTTGATGTCAACGTGATGTTATCGTAATAAATCGTTGGAACCGTGCAAGTCGTTGTCAACCTTCCTGACTTATGCATGTGGTATGAAGGGTGTGTATACTGTGAATAATTGATCAAGAACTTACACCCATTCGCGTATGTTGCCTTATCTATACACACACGCCATGACGGCAACTTCTACTCTTCACTTCATGCCACGAGAAGAATACCACCAACAACAAACTTACTTGCAACAGTAAACAAACTATACTGCAACAGCTTAAACTGCCGTTTCTGTCTCCTTTGACTAAGTTGTCCTGTCTTAAAGTCTGGTAGTATTTCTAGCACCTTTGTAATCTCAGTAACATCTATCAAAACTTGCTGAAAACCCTCATCTCACCTGCAGCCCACAATGTAATTCTCGGTCACTTGCAATTGGCTTGTAGCTGAATTTAAATCAGCTTCCTTATTTTGTAGTAGCTTGCTTGTAAGATCGACTTCAAAAACGATGCTGTACCATGTAACAAGGTATACCACACATTTGAACTTACAAACTGCATCAGCAAGGGCCTTAGCTTCAATTTGGGAAGTAATTCCAGATTAAACTAGTGCGCCATCACAGAACGATGGACAGAGTGGTTAGAACGCTGGTATCTCGCTGCAAAGGTGTCGGGTTCGATTCACGGTATCGACTCGCTCCATTCTACCCAGCTGTAGATGGGTACCTGACTTTGTGTTAGAGAAGGAAAAGGCAGCGATGAAGGGAACTGGTCACCTCATCTCTCGATGCTGGACCTAGTACAGTGAAGTCTCCAACATTTCACTCTCCTACGGCAGTATTTGCTATGGGAGGTACCTTTTTTTTACATCAAAGATCTCTATTAAATCATCATATATATTATCAAGATGATACCTCAGTGGTTTCACAGCATCAATGCGACTCTCCCATCTTGTTTCACTCAATGGTTTAACAGTTATGCCTAAGTCTGATACATGGCTAGTTAGAGTTTGCGACCGCTGAGAGTCGATG
This sequence comes from Oreohelix idahoensis, assembly GCA_024509875.1. Taxonomy (NCBI): domain Eukaryota; kingdom Metazoa; phylum Mollusca; class Gastropoda; order Stylommatophora; family Oreohelicidae; genus Oreohelix; species Oreohelix idahoensis. The sequence goes on along the minus strand of JAMPIV010000003.1, from coordinate 521,551 downwards.
CAGAGAAATAATTATAGATCTGTTGAATCAAACTAAAGAACTAGTGGCCTTCAGACGACAGCTGCATAATTGACTACCAAGTTTAAAACGTGTGCATTGTAGGACACACAAAAAGGCACGTGAGTTTATGTCCAGGACTCAATGACGACATGTTGCCAATTAGGAAAAACAAAAGATTTTTTTTTTCTTAGCCAAAAATATCACTAAATTTTAAAAATTAAATTTAAACAACATATAAAAAGGATACATAAAAAATATAATATCAAATTTTTCATAAGAATTTATAATTAATTGTAGCCCATAGCACTGTTGTGGTACTTATCTTAAAATAAAAGAAATTTAAATTGTATTTTTTACATGGGTTTAAAAAAACAAAACAACTAATTTGTATAAAACTACGCTCATTAAATGCCAGTACTGCGCCCCTCAAAGGTCAGTTTTGCGCTCCTCTGAGGCCTGCGCTCTAGGCGGCTGCTAGTTAGCCTAATGATAGCACCGCCTCTGCATATACCATACTTACAAATTTAACTCCATATAAGTGCATCATTCTATTCCACGTGACTTTTTTTTAAAAACTACAGCCGGAGTCGGGAGTCGGGCTTCTAAAATTGTAGTAGTCGGAGCGGGAACATTTTTTTGGCTGAAACAAAAACTGGGGCCCAAAAGGGAAGCAAAGAACAGAAATACTGAAATCTACCACGCATATGGTAGGTGGCGACTAAGGAGGGTTCAATCTACCACGCATATCGTAGGTGGCGACTAAGGAGGGTTTAATCTACCACGCATATCGTAGGTGGCGACTAAGGAGGGTTCAATCTACCACGCATATCGTAGGTGGCGTCTAAGGAGGGTTTAATCTATCACGCATATCGTAGGTGGCGACTAAGGAGGGTTCAATCTACCACGCATATCGTAGGTGGCGACTAAGGAGGGTTCAATCTACCACGCATATCGTAGGTGGCGACTAAGGAGGGTTTACATCTACCACGTATATCGTAGGAGGCGACTAAGGAGGGTTCAATCTACCACGCATATCGTAGGTGGCGACTAAGGAGGGTTCAATCTACCACGCATATCGTAGGTGGCGACTAAGGAGTGTTCAATCTACCACGCATATCGTAGGTGGCGACTAAGGAGAGTTCAATCTACCACGCATATCGTAGGAGGCGACTAAGGAGGGTTTACATCTTGTGGAAAATTGCTAAAAACCACTGTGACGCCAACAAACAATAAATCAGTTCAGTCATCTAAGACAGAATGTCGTGTGGCTAGGAAGCTCATGACGCAACACAAAACGAATTTTACTCTTCAGGCTTTCATAAAAGGATGCTTTCGTAGAATGGTAAGATTGAATCGGTATGACAAGATGGCTAATATGGAATTGATGACAAGAACCTGACAAGTGCCAGTGGAACAAGCGACGACAAGAACATGACAAGTACCAGTGTGTCGTACAGATAGGTTGAGAGTTATTTTTGTCCCGTCTGAGTGGAGTGGATGGTGATAGATACGCGAGAAAAAGGCGTGAGACATAGATTTCACGGGTGATAGTTAAAGGAACAAAATATGTCTATGGAATGAGTAAGTTTCTCTATTTCAGCCTATCTATAATACAATAATTTAGTACAAGACAACCTCGCCCTCCTCATACATATAAATATAAGTTTAACTACACACACACACACAGATATGTGACAACAAGACACATAAACGTGAAAAACTATGGTTAATTGGGTATGGGTCTGACCAACACACAAAGTTAAGTTTCTTTTGTTGTTTATTATCATTTAAACTTGACAACATCAAATATCTAAAGAAAGATCAAATGAAAAAAACAGATTTACATACATATGAAATAGCAGAATAAATGTCCCCTCCCCTTATGGAGAAAATAACCCAAAAAGTTAATAGCCCAAAGGTCGAAGGTTTGCACTATGTTACAGAGTAGACAGTAAAGTAAACAGGTTCCCCCTATATGGTACCCAGTAAAGTTAACAAGTTTAAGCAAATCCAGTTTTGGTAAAGTCCCTGTAACAAAGAAAAATATTCACTCTCTCTTTCATACAGTGGCCACTCAATCACTCTTACCTACTCTTGGTAATATCCCTCGGAATTACAATTTTTCCTGACTATATAAAATGTCAGGTTTATTTTCCAAATTGGCCCCAGTCCATCCTCTGTCAAATAAAGACTAGCGAGGTGAACGCCGAATCTGGTGTGGGTTTTTCCTGGATGAACAAAATGTCACCGCCAATAGTTGCTGTAGAAAACGTGATCTTGGGGTTCACAGTTAAAAGAGGAAAATACTTCCAGTATTGGGAAACATCTGGTTGCTAAAAATGTTACAATTGATAAATGATGATAATCCTATCGGCTGGCTTTATGGTAGAGTGCCGATTCTGAAACAGCGTAAATTCTGGATGCAACGCTTGAATACGACTGTCAGAAGTTATTTTTTTCATACCCCCAGTGGGCTGATAAAATTGAAAAAATATTGCTGGGTATGGTAAGTCCAGTTAAATTTTACACGTTAAAATGTTTCTCGTGTATCGTTGGCAAATACTTGCTCACCAATGAAATTGGTGACGCACAAGCCAAGAACAGACAACATTAACCAATCAGTTAAAAAAAAGAAAAGAAAAAGACCGCTGGACGCCCTTCATCAGCTAGGAATATATAAAAAACATTTATGGAAAAATGCTACTATTCTATATAGCTACATATATGCAAACAGACGGGAACAAGACGATTTCTTATCCACTCCGTCAGTCCTGATTAAATTTAAAAGGCACACGGTGTCTTTAGCCTACCCTATCGCCCGTCGCTAGCGCTGAGCTTTCAGGTCGGATGAGCTAAGCGACTCTCCCCCCTCTTGCTCGCGCTTAACGATCAGCGTACAATGTATCACAAACTATCGCCGGTCGTTAAGTAGCTATTAATTTGGTCGGCGTCTGATAGTTTAGTCGTATGATATTAAATAATAGGCACTTATAATAAATACGCACAATGAAAAAAAACGTGAATTCTTTTCTGTCACTATCATTCGCGCCTAGCATTTAACCCAGTCAGCTAAAACCGTCTCTTCTTTTGTGAGAAAGCGTGTGGTGAAAATCAACATTATAACGGAACATCTGGTATAAAATAGCTACGCGTTAATTTATTTCACTAGTTTTAACTCTAGAAAATCTAAGTGAATTATAATGGTAAAAGCTTAACACTTTTAAACACGTAAGCACTAATTTCTATTACCAGAAAATCAGAATGAAAATCCCCACGAATGCTATTAACACATTTTCCATAATGGTTCTAGAACTACGTGCTTAGACTATCCAAAAATTCTGAGTGACAACTGATAGCAGGTTTAAGAAAACATAGTTTATATATAATTGTTTCTCTGATCTATAGATGACGTTACTTTTCGCACTATTGTGTGAGTAACGGAGAATCAGAACAGAGTTCCCAGATAAAGGCTTATGATCGATCTTCCGTCGAGCGTTGGTAAACGACATCAGAAGAATTCTTACGTCTAACGGGTCTTCTCTGTACGAATGCCCGCTTCCGAAGATCAAAGAGCCCAGGGTTTCTGACTTCTCCTGAGTACGAACTTCAAAAGATTATGTGTTATTCACGTGCGGTCTGTCAGGTATCGTATGATTGACAGATAAGCTCGCGTGATGAGACGAGGTAAACAAACCTTATTCGCTACCTGTTTTGACGGACAGGTCGCGAAAGTTTGTAAACGCTTCCTTTGTTTATGTTCAAAGAAAAGAGGCGTGGATGAAAAATAAGCTTGTGTGAGTAAGACAGGCAGAAAAATGCATGGTTTTGCTAGCAAATCATACAACGCTAACGGGATTATAAAGACTGTCAGATTACTGTAGGCTCTATTTCTATTATACGTCACACAGTGGAACAAGAGATGACACGAACCTGACAAGTGCCAGTGGAACAAGAGATGACAAGAACCTGACAAGTGCCAGTGGAACAAACAGATACGAAGATGATGAAGATAGACATGACACACATTGAGGAATCCTGTTGATAGCAATACAAGGAAGCCTCATTCTTGAATTCCTAGAGCAGGAGATGGTAGAGGAAAACTAAGGAACATTTGGAGACAAGAGCTGCAGACATAAGAAGACCATGAAGAAGACAGATGATGTCACGTGACAGGAAAACTTGCCATACGTTTGTTGAAGACCTTTGCTTCTTTGGGGAGCCGAGTGGTGATGATGATGATGGTGATGATGATGGTGATGATGATGGTGGTGATGATGATGGTGGTGATGATGGTGATGATGGTGGTGATGATGGTGATGATGATGGTGGTGATGATGGTGGTGATGATGATGGTGATGATGATGATGATGGTGATGATGATGGTGATGATGGTGATGATGATGGTGGTGATGATGATGGTGATGATGGTGATGGTGGTGATGATGGTGGTGATGATGATGGTGATGATGGTGATGATGATGGTGGTGATGATGATGATGGTGATGATGATGGTGATGATGATGGTGATGATGGTGATGATGATGATGATGATTTGTAATTAATTGTTATCTGTTTGTGTCTGCGCTATGTTTAAAACCGGTACACACAACTTCAGTGTTGCCAAATAAGAATTATTGGTAGGTGGCTGATGTTTAGGAAGTAGCTATATTGGCAGAAAAGTAGCTAGATTTTGAAGGGGAAAAAAAGGTAAAAATCGCATCTATAGAAAAATAAAATAAACAAAAAGTGATAATTACGTTGTATTACTCTGAATGTAATTTGTCTAGACTTAAAAGGTTGCCAGATGTATTGCAGGTAGCTGACAGTTAAAACGTTACCAGATCTAGCTGCCAAGTAGCTGACGGCAACACTGCAGAGTTTATATGGAACAGTGTATTCCATAATAAATATGGACACAACACACTTAATCTACGCTTCATTATGAGATTATTGGCAAATCAATGATTGACAGCCTGAACCAGGGCATCCAGGCTTTGAAACAGCTCAGCAGGTCGTCCAGCTATAACAATTGTCAACATCCGCGGACCGGGAAGGTGCCCGCATATTTCATCATGACACTTGCCAAAACATTTTAAGTTTAAAAACACGGAGAGGGCGTGTCTACGACAATTATACCGTACTAATGTTTTTATTTTTATTTATTTTAACTTTTTTTTCTTTTTTTTTTCTTTTGCTTTGTATATAGACGTACACATATGTCCAAATATATGCAACCTATTGGTGTGAATTGACACAGACGGACAGACAGACAGACAGACATCATAATATAGAACGAGAGGAAGGAAGGAAGAAAGAAAGCATTTGTCCAAATATATGATACCTTTTGGTGTGAACTGACAGAGAGAGAGAGAGACAGACAGACACGCATAGTAATAAAGAGTGTGTGTGTGTGTGTGCGTGCGCGCACGTGTGTGTGCGTGTGTGTAATGAAATTTAGAAACCAGCCCCAGTTGTTGTCCTAACGTTGACCTGCCTCATCCCATTAGTCAAACTATAACAACAACCACTACAACCAGTTGTTGTACTAACGTTGACCTACCTCATTCCATTAGTCAAATTATAACCACAACCACTACAACCAGTTGTTGTACTAACGTTGACCTACCTCATCCCATTAGTCAAACTATAACAACAACCACTACAACCAGTTGTTGTACTAACGTTGACCTACCTCATCCCATTAGTCAAACTATAACAACAACCACTACAACCAGTTGTTGTACTAACGTTGACCTACCTCATCCCATTAGTCAAACTATGACAACAACCACTACAACCAGTTGTTGTACTAACGTTGACCTACCTCATCCCATTAGTCAAACTATAACAACAACCACTACAACCAGTTGTTGTACTAACGTTGACCTACCTCATCCCATTAGTCAAACTATGACAACAACCACTACAACCAATTGTTGTACTAAAGTTGACCTACCTCATCCCATTTGTCAAACTACAACAACAACCACTACAACCAGTTGTTGTACTAACGTTGACCTACCTCATCCCGTTAGTCAAACTATGACAACAACCAGTTGACAATGTTCTAGGTGGACTATAGCGTGATTGACAGTGGCTTCCTATTTTTAAATGTTTATGTCCTTACGTGTACCTACTAGATGTACACAGAGTGTCCAAGTAAGTGTAACGACACTTTGTCGCGTCCTTTTACGCTTCTTCTTTCTCGCCTACATTATCCATTTATTCTTCATTTTTTTCCGCAAGTAAAATTGTGCCCCGCCACTCCTTAGATTTGGTTACCTATTTCCATACTTAATAGTGTCATTTCATGGCTAATTGGAAGCTGTGGTAGCATAGTGATTAGTGCACTGGCTTCCTAGCGCAGTGGTCTATGGTTCGATCCCCAGATGAGGTGGGATTTTTTTAGGCTACAAACGGCTCTTGGGTCGATCCAGCCCCAAATGGGTACCAGAACAGATCTGCGAAGGTTAAAGCGGCCGGCGTGGTGCTGACCAGATCACCCCTAGTGTGCCGACGGTCAAGAAAATATGGGCCTAACATCATATTCCCAATATGCCTCAATGGGCGTGTAACGGGATCCTTTTCCTTCCCATGGCTAATTGACCCCAGTCCAGCAGATTAATGTTATCTCCCAGCGAGTGAGCCCCGACAGGCAAGATACAATGGCCATAAAATGACTGTTGACTTTTTACGTAACTTATTTCCGCCCATCCAAACATAGAGATTAAACACATATGGTGATGACCGCTCATCGCGACAATGCTGCGTCAGACTACAAAGGAAGACCAAACTGTTGTCTGTGAAAACGTCTGTGGTCAGCGAATGTCAGCGTTTATCCGTCTGGTGAACGAATTCAAGTATGGGTGATAATTGCATAAGCACTTCCGTCCAGAAGTGTCTGTAATAATTATTACAGAGAAACCCGCCTGGGTAGACAAATTAGCGAGGACACTATCTTGCAAGTCTGATTTGAAAGGTTACCTAAGGGTAAACGGATGGAGGTCATGTGTTACAATTTTTTAATGATATTTTGAAACACGAGGGGGAAAATAATAAGTAAACGCCGCGACCCACTTCATTCTTGCTCAGGGATAGGATCAAATAAGAGCAGGAAATACACATTCGTTCTGATTGGAAGTTTTGTCAGAAAACGCCATGCGGAGGCTTGGAGCAAAAAATGACATATAACCTAGCAAATTCGGAGGCTAAACACACTGCATTGCAACGTCAAATTAGCAACTCCAAGAGTCAGAGAGAATAATACAGGATTCCAAATTACAAAACTGGACAAAGTATTTGGGCATCTCCGAGACTCAAGAAGAAAACCTTACTTTATAAATACAAAGACTAGAGATCTAGGAATCGGAGCACCCGTCATAAGAGGGATTCTAAAATTACCCCAGACCAAGTGTTCGAGGCATCTAAGCAAGATGCCGTGTCTATTCTAAAACTGTGCCCGGAGATTGTATTTCCCAACTATTGAGGTGAGTTGTAACCTATATTTTACCATTTGAATTTTTTACTTGCTAGTGAATGTACAAACTCAAACGAGGCTGGCAACCTCAGCATATGAAAAGAGTATATTAATAAACCTATACAGCAAGCGCTGCTGATTGCTTCGTGCTAGTTCTAACAGGGAACCAAAAGGTGAGGTAACCACAGACTCCGAATGGAGCAGGGAGTGAAAGATGATTTCATCAGCATGTGCATAGTTTATATTATCATTTTGTGAGCTATATCTAAACTTAACCAAGTTTATTCAAATGCAAGCCATTGCAATCGCCGCTGTCCAGTCACAATTTTTTCATTAAATTAACTTAACAATTAATGGTGATTTCCCATCAAAATCACTGAGTTATGATGCATTCTCAGAGAGGATAACATTTATGAGAGACAAAAACTGGTGGACAGAAAGCGGGAAAGGCGCCTGATTAATATCAGAAAAACAAAGACTCAGCAGAGGAGTTTGTTCCTTCTATTTCTTCTAAAGTTTGTGGTACAAGTCTGCAAGACCATGTGTGGTACGGGTCTGCAAGACCTTTTGTGGTACGAGTCTGCAAGACTATCTGTGGTACGAGGCTACAAGACTATTTGTGGTACGAGTCAACGCTACGAATCTGTGATTCTGACGCTTGTTGTTGACACTAGACGGCTATGTTCGTCGAGCTTGTGGAGATATAAGGACTGACACCAGGAAAGGTTACCCCCTGTACTATCGTTTGGGACGTGCCCTCGTCACAGAAAACGGATTGACGAAACAACAGAGGCCACATTGAGAGATCTGGCAAGTCATACTAGTAGAAGGCCTGCATTCTATGAACTGTGAAAGTTTTTTTCTAAACCTAATCAATTTCCACATTAACCTCAATGAGGACAAAATGTTTCTACATCGCATCTATCCCCCACATTCGTTTTACTTCTGTTAAAATAATTTATCTTTAAATTTGTTACATGTTATTTTACAAAGCCCTAATCGATTAGGTTATTACAGAGAGAAGTGCACACGTATAAATCAGTATCTTTAATATATATCTTCTTCTTCTACTTTGATCCTTAGCCACCGACCGTCAAAGCAGTCAGTGGCCATTACGCCTGGTGGCGTCTTGTAGGGCAACAACAAACTGATTCCACTTTGCTCGGTCGGTGGCCATCCTTCGTACAGTGCCCCAACTCTGGTTCATTCTTTGCATTTTAGCCTCCACAGTCCTCCACCAAGTTGTTTTTCGTCGGCCTCTCTTTCGTTTTTCTTCAGGGGTCCATAGCATAGCTGTTCTTGTGATGGCATCGGGGTCTCTTCTGAGGACATGGCCAACCCAGCTCCAGCGTCTGCCAGCTATGATGGTGTGCATGTCCTCTTGCTTGCTCCGAGTAAGCAGATCTTGGTTGGTGATGGTATTCAGCCAAAAGATTCGGAGAATTTTTCTTAGGCATGTTGTGTGAAAAGAGGACAATTTCGACATTTTTTTCTCTGTAACTTTCCAGCATTCCGCACCATAGAGAGCTGCAACCTTAAAAGCCTTGCCAACTTTACGAGGTGAAGATAGGAGTACGACAGGGATGCCCCTTATCAACCACCCTATTTTTAACAGTCATAGACTGGGTGATGCGCCAGACAACAGTCCAAGAGGAATAAGATGGACTACAATATATATCTATATAGAGCTAATAAGAATAATTTTACTGTTAATTCCGTTAGGGGCTTGAACGAGCTAAATCATCCAATATATCTCTTCACAAAAGACGGCGGGCAGATACTAAGTGAACTTTGATAAGTGTAGTGCTTAGATAGGTTTTAGTTATTTAATTCCCGCCTGAGTATAGGAGATGGTGATAATACGTGAGAAGTAAGCTGTAAGAAATAGATTTTCACGAGTGAATAGATAAGGAGAAGATCTGTCTCTGGATTGAGTAGTTTCTCTAGTCCAGCCTATCTATTCGACTATAATTTTAGTGTAAGACAATCTTGCACCCCCTTATATTGAGAAATATAAGTTTACTAAACACATACACACACACACAAAACTATGTAACAAGACACACAACGTGAAAAAAACTATGGTTAAATGGGTATGGGTCTGACCAACACACACAAAGTTTGTTATTTTGTTGTTTATTATCACTAAACTTTACAACATCCAATATCTAAAAGAAAGAAAGATCAGACACATCCGAATTACATGCATAGAAAAAAATAACAGAATACCTATGCCCTCCCATCGTTGAGAAGATAAGAACCCAACCAAGTTAATAACCCCAAAGGTCAAAAGATTAGCAATAGGTTATAGTATAGACCAGAGGTTTTCAAACTGTGCGTCGCGGCTCCCAGGGTCGTCGCGGCCCTCGGCTAAAGGCGTCGCGGTGGCTTGGGAAAAGTGTTGGGCTCGATATTATGAGCCAAGGTCCATCAATAAATATAGATCTTCATACAGTCTTATTTATTTTGTGTCCGAAACTTAACTTATTTACCCCCCACAGTTGGTATCAGTTGTAAAATATGCACATTCAGAAGTCATTACTATCTTTTTGGGTACAATTGCTTATATATAATATATAGTATAGAGAGGAGCCGCGGTGATTTATGCACAGGTCAAGGGAGCTGCGTACCAAAAAAGTTTGAAAACCTCTGGTATAGACAATAAAGAAGCAAAGTCCGTAATACGCGCTACTCCGTAAAGTAAACAATAGTTAAAGCAAAATAACTAGTTTGGGACAAGCTACCGTAACAAGAAAATATTAAATCTCTCTCTCTCTCTGACATGCGTGAACACGCTCTCTCTCTCTCCTTACCTAATCTTGGTGATATTTCCTGGAATGTAGTTATCCTGAATATATTTATCGGTACTGATAGTGTCAGCGTACAGTGCCAAATTTGGCCCCAGTCCAGCCTTGACAATAACGTTATAAGGTGGACGCCAAGTTTGGTGAGGTAATCCTGGATCGATAGTGTCACCTCGAATAGTTAAAGGTAGGAAAAAACGAGATCTAGTGTTCACAGCAAAGAATAAATAAAAAAATACTTCTGGTATTTGGACACCGCTAGTTGCTAACAATTGTTCCTGATGATGGTTTGTGATTTGAGTGGTAAATCATATCGGCTGGCTCTGGTGAGTGCCGATTCTGAAATAGCGTAAGTCTCCTGGATAAATATCCTCTTGGGAAAACGACTATCAGAAGTCGGGAGAACCGTTATTGTTATTTCACCACAATGGGCTGATAAAATGCAAGAAAATATATTTGGGTATTTTGTAAGTCCAGTTAAAATTTACTATTAAACTGTTCTTAAGTCTCTGTGGCCCGTCCTGTTTACAACTGAAACTTGGAGACGCGTCAGCGAACAGAAGACCACTTTAATCCAATCAGAAAAAAATGGAGACAAGGCCCAAGATATAGCCACATAAAAAACCGCTGGTCACCGTTGATCAAGTCATGCCTAAGGATGTAAAAACGTTATGAAAAATAAAGCTACTATATATATATATATATATATATATATATATATATATATATATATATATATATATATATATATATATATATATATATATATATATATATATATATATATTGTCTCTAGCCTATTCCTATCTGGTCAGTTATCATTTAATTTATCCATACGCGCACTTTAACAAATATCGCCTGTAGCTATTAGATTGTTGGCGTCTGTTTGTGAAGTCGCATGATATTTAAACAAAGTCACTGTCGTGGAATATTCTAATCCACATATATAAATTATTAGGTAAATATGAAGCCTAACAAATAAAATTAATAAAGAAAAGAGCAATGGTAAAATAACAGTGCTGTCACAAAGAAGGTACTCGAAATCCCCCTTGTTTTCTGCTTCGTCTGAAAATTGTAACGCTTTCACGTTGATAGTAAAAGCTTACTGTATTATACCCGCTTTCTTCAATGAAACGTGTGCTGTATTTCTTGGAAAAACATTGAGAGGCAGACTGCGTAATGACCTAAATTAATCCTAACATTAATTATACTGCGTTACCAAAACGAACGAACAGATGGACTCAAATAGAAAGAGAGAGGGGCGAATAAAATCAGGAACGCATGCAAAATTAAACACGCGTCTCGCTATTAATGCCACCCCCAACAAGCGTAACGCGATACACAATTACTACTATCACGCGTGTTAGGCTACATGCACTAACTTTTTCGGACGAACAGTGATAAAATTCACTACCCTTCCCAGAGTTAGGTTTTAAAATCATAAAAAAACGCTTATTAGGAAAGATAACAATAGATGGGTTTACGTTTGAAAACATTACAGTACCCAGACAGCACATCTTCGAAACAGGAGGTAGAAGAAATTGCATATTTTGAACGCAGCCACGTAGCTCTTTTAAATTTGGATATTTGGGTTCCTTAGGGCTTGCTGACAAAGAATATGTAAAACGTTACGCAAATAGTCCAGGAATTAATAAATTATAACCAAAATAAAATAGTGGGGATGCCTGACAACATGAAATCATTTCTGCTCATAAAATTTTTTTTATAACGTGTTTGAAAAAACCTTACGTTACAGAAATAGCCTACCATGTAAACTCCAAATTGATTGGAGCGCAACAAATGAAAGACTAACCACGATTGGTCGGGCTATAAATACTATCTATCGTTGTTAGGGGAGACGTGGAAAGGTAACATTTTTTCAAACACTTGTCGAAACGTGGCTCCATTGGCTAGACTCGCTGATATACTCACTTAGGAGCGTTAGTTCGAGACCACTAGTGCAAATAAGCTTGATAAAGCAACAGTGCGTTGAAGCCAGCTCATATTTTGCTAAATAAAAGCCTGGAACATAAGCAGATGGGAATTTGTGCCAGAATTCATTGCTAATCAACGTATCTGTGTTTGTTTCCATGAATTGTGGTAAGCTTGAAACATTCAGTATCTTTTAATGAAAATTGAATGTGAATTGTTAATTTATGCCTGTATATATGTGTAGTTCAGTAGCAAACATGATGTAAAGCCTATAATGCTCCCGCCTGAACAGAAGGTGTCGGAGGAAAGTAAAACTGCATGGAATGGCCAAACAGTACACTGACACCTAGATTATTGATTAGACAGAAATAATGCTGGAAGTGCAGAGGCGTGGTAACCATTAAGGAGGTAAATACTGGTATAAAGTATTTCACATGAAGCTGATAGTTGGCCTAACGCTCTGAACTCAATGTTTGTGATGTGTTGTGATCAGTGTAAAAAGAGAGTATAAGTTAGTTATGAAGTAGAAGGTACATCCTTCTTGATTTCAGGGACCGTGGTCTTGATGGTATTGAGCAGCACCTGGTCAGAGCTTTGCTGAATCCAGAGTCGGACAGCATACTCCTTGGTCTTTTTAGCTATCAGTGAGGTGTCTCCAGAGCCCAGGGGAGAATTCGAGCAGAGGAGTCCTTTCCTGCCGCCATCACGCAAGATAAGCTGATTTGGCCAGCTGAGCTCAACATTATGTCCCCTCATCTTGAAATGACTTTGTAAAAATAACATTCAGAGGGGAATTTAATTGTCTTAATATCAGGAACTGAGAACATCTCCAATACTAGTCCCAAAAGACAAACTATTGAAGTCATGATGACAAATACCAACAGAGCTTGAACAAAACAAAACCAGTATTACCTCATATTACTACTACACAACTGACACACATAGGATATTTTTAATAATATATGTCACTACAATATTCATATTGATAAAGTCTGTACATATACTTGTAATTAAAATTGATTGTGATTCCTGGTTCCTTTGTATTTGAATCAGGACACATATACCTTTATGACAACAATGAATACATATTGTTATTTGAAAAGTTATCAGTGACTCCTTAAGATATTCTCATAGAGTGTTATATGTATGTGAGTGTCACAGTGTTGTCAAGAGTAGTGGATTAAATTAAATTGTTTATCTGTCTGTTGTTGTGACTTACACTTCATCATACACATACCCTAGACACATAACGTAGTCATCACAATATTCCAGAATAATTCTGACTGAGATATATAGATATGTGGTAGCAAGTAAGGTTATCTATAATACACTACTCTTATTATAGATATAGATACCTTCACAGCTGATCTCAGTCAGTACACTAAGTCCCCTATAAATATTTATAACATCCCACTTCACCACATATATTGGGGTCTCGCTCTTGGGATTTTGAATCTTTCCCTATTAAAAATATTGGGGGTAATTCACTTCAGGGAATATAAGAATTAAAAGGTATCCTTGGGTGGAATTAAATAAGGTTGAGCTCACGGTGCCTGTGTTGTCCATTAGATATATTTAGAGATTAAATTGTTGGTTAGACATTGTAGAAATTTACCTGATAGACAATGGCGGACCTGGCCAAGTTTCGATCTGCTGCTGTACAGACTGCAAAAGAGTTAGGATTAGATGGGCAAGTTATGGTTGCCTATGTCACTACGGAATGTGACAAATTTATTGAACGCGAAGAAAGAAGATTAGAAAAAGAGGCCGAAAGAAAGTTAGAGGCTGAGACTAAGAGGTTGCAAGCTGAGGCTGAGACTAAGAGGTTGCAAGCTGAGGCTGAGGCTAAGAGGTTGCAGATTGAGGCTGACAAAGAGGCTAAAGCATTGGAAGCCGAGGAAAGAAGACAGGCTGCAGAAAGGGAAGACAAGAGATTAGCTGCAGAAAGGGAAGCAGAAAAGGAGGAGAAGAGATTACAAAGGGAACATGAGTTACGAATAAGGGAGTTTGAGTTTCAGGGCCATGCTCCTGAAAATGGTGCCAGTCCCTTTGCCTCTGATGCCACTGCTAGCCAAGGAGCCTCAACCTCAGCTATGAATTTTCATTTAGATCATTTTGTTGAGAAAGACGATGATATAGAGAGCTACCTAAATAGGTATGAACTATTAGCTACCACGTATGGGTTAGAGAGAGAAAGGTGGAGCTTAAAGTTATCTCAGGGACTTCGTGGGGCAGCTTATGAAGTTTTTGCAAAAATGAGCAGAGGTGATCAGGAAAATTATGACATGCTAAAGCAGGCTCTTTTGTTAAGGTATGAAAAGAATGCAGAATTTTATAGGAAAAAATTTAGGAATGCTAAACTACTGTCAGGTGAAACCTATCACCAGTTCTCTGCACGAATAGAGACATACTTGGAGAAATGGACTTCTCTGGGGAAAACCCAAGATCTTAAGGAAATGGTCCTTATAGAGCAATTAAGAGAGTCCATGGCTCCAGACCTGAGAAAGTTTCTCATGGAACAAGGTGCAGAGAGGCTGGATGAGTTGCTAAATGTTGCTGAAAGGTATCAAGCAGCTCAAGCAGAGGTAACAGGTAATAAAAAGAAACAAGTGGATAACTTTAGGGCACCACAGAACTTTAATAAATTTGATCCTAAGGATCAAAATAAAGGTAAGCACCAATTTGATAGGCCACGGTATGAAAATAAAAAATAAATTCCCACAATTCGATGAAAGGAAATATGATGAAAGAAAATCTTTCAACCAAGGAAAAAGGTGGTGTAAAAATTGTAAGATGAACAATCATGACACTGACCATTGTAGAAGGAAACCTCCTCATTTTGCTGCTATGACATCGGGGAAAAAGGAAAAGAAGGGCAAACCTGAAGAATTACAGGAACCATACCACCCCCCAGTGTGTGAAGATGTCATCTGTAATGGTGTCACTATAAGATGTTTATATGATACCGGTTTAGATTACGATTCCGTTGTGAGTTCTCACCTGGTGCAGGCCGATCAATACACCACGGAAACAGTGGAGATTCAAACTGCAACCAAGGATGTAGCTACCATGACACTTCCCGTCGCCCGAATAAAAGTGAAAACGCGATATGTGGAAGGAATCATAAAAGCAGCAGTGATAAATGAGCCAATCTACCCTCTAATATTGGGGTGTAGATATGTCTTCTTGGGGAATCCCAGAGACCTGTGATATTGGCAACAGTGCAGACCAGATCACAGACAAAGAAGAGGAGGATAATCCCATAAATACTCACCCAGATGAGATGAGGAAGGCACAGGCTGAGGACAAAACACTCAAGCCATGTTTCAAGAAGTTGCCCAAATCTCATACACCTCCAGGCAAGGGAGAGTTTTATATGAAGAACAAACTGATATATAGGAAGGCTGGATCTGAATCCAATGGTCACGGACAGCTGGTCCTTCCCACTTCATATAGGACTAAAGTGTTGGAACTAGGGCATGCGATTCCCTTCAGTGGTCATATGGGAATCAGCGCAACAGGACAGCGAATAGCTTGTCACTATTTCTGGCCAGGAATAACTGAAGATATCAAACGATATGTAAAATCATGTCCAGAGTGCCAACGAGTAGCACCTAAACATTGGACTGCACCAGCAACTCTGGGGGAAATGCCCATAGTGGGAACACCCTTTGAGAGAGTTGCCGTGGATCTTGTGGGACCTCTCACCCGAACCAAGAGAAGGAACAGCTACATTCTGACTCTGGTGGACACTTGTTCTATGTGGGGAGAGGCAGTAGCCCTGTCATCGATTGATTCAAAACATGTGGCAGAGGCATTGCTCACAATTTTCACAAGGTTAGGCTTTCCCAATCAAATCTTGACTGATAATGGCTCTCAGTTCAAGGGGAAACTAACTGAAGAAGTTTTCAGGATCTTTCAGGCCAAACACTTCCATTGTAGTGTGTATCATCCCCAAGGGAACGGCCAAGTGGAAAGATTTAACGGCACATTGATGTCGATCCTGAGAAAGTTGGCACACGAAAAACCAGATACATGGGACCAGTACCTGCACGCCGCCCTCTTTGCTTATCGGGAGGTACCCCATAGTTCAACCGGTATGGCCCCGGCAACATTATTGTTTGGAAGGCCAATAAAAGGTCCACTCGAAGCTATGTTAAGAACGTGGACTGATGAAAAGGCAGAGGAAAACATTACATCTTCATACCAATATGTGAATGAGCTGACCACTCGGTTAAAAAACTGGCTGGAAACTTGCCAATGAAAATTTGAAACAAGCCAGGAAGAAACATGCTGCCTATTATAACAGGAAGGCGAAAGACAGAAATTTGGCTGTGGGAGAGAAAGTACTGCTTCTTTTGCCTGGGAGTCAGAATAAGTTACAAATTGGATGGCAGGGTCCATATACAGTTTTAGAGAAGGTGTCTAGAACAAATTTTAAGATAGATAAGAAGGGGAAAGAAAAAATCTATCATGTGAATCTCCTGAAGAAATATTTGGAAAGAGAACATCAGGAAGAGACACACTTGTTGACCTTGTCCATCGCCATGGAGATGAAAAAGGAACCACTTTCATCATTTGAATATCCATTACACCCCTGTGAGACAGCAGCACAGGTGAAAATCAGTACACATTTAACGAAAACTCAGAAAGAGAGAGTGCAACAGGTTCTAAATAATCATGCAGAGGTGTTAACAGACCGACCAGGGCATACAAACCTATTGGAATATGATATGAAAATAATAGACTCCACACCTGTCTGTATGAAACCATATTCGATTCCGTTTGCTAAGGAGAAAGCTTTGAAGGAAGAGATAGACTATCTATTGAAGGAAGGAATTATTTCGCACAGTGAGTCTTCGTATAGTTCCGGTGTTGTACTCTTAAGGAAGCCCTCTGGAGAACATAGACTCTGTATAGATTACAGGAGACTGAATGCTATTACAGAAGGACAGGTGGATCCATTGCCGGATACAAATCAGCTGTTTGCCAGGCTAAATAAAGCTAAATATTTCTCAAAAGTGGATTTGAGTAAAGGATACTATCAGATTCCAGTAAAGCCTGAGGTTAGACCATACCTAGCTTTTAGTACCTCAGAAGGACACTATGAGTTTAATAGATTGCCATTTGGATTGAAGAATGCGCCTAGTGTCTTCTCTAGAATGATGAGAAAATTATTGGATCCTCTGAATAATCCCTGTATAACAAATTTTATGGATGATATCCTTATAGCAACAGAAACATTTGAGGAACACATTGACTCTCTGAACATGCTGTTTGATCGACTTAGGGAGGCAAATTTAACAGCCCGACCACCAAATGTTGCGTTGGATGTAAAGAATTGGAATTTTTGGGACACACAGTTTATCAGGGAAACATGACCCCTGACCCAAAGAACTTAGAGAAACTACAGAAAGCCCCGAGACCACAAACCAAGAAGGACGTGAGATCCTTTGTCTCATTATGTGGTTTCTACCAGAAGTATATCAAAAACTTTAATTCCATATGTGCACCGTTAACTGAATTGACACGTAAAGGACATCCAGATCGCATTACATGGACACCACAATGTGAAATGACTTACCAAGAATTGAAGGAAAAGCTCACAAGTAAACCCATTTTGAAATTACCTGACTTAAGTCAAGAATTCATAGTAAGGACGGATGCAAGTAATATTGGGTTAGGTGCAACTCTACTACAGAAATCAGATGCATTGGATGGGGAATTAAGCCCAGTGGCATATGCTAGCAGAAAGTTGAATAAAGCTGAAATCAACTACTCAACTAGCGAAAAAGAATGTCTTGCAGTAATATGGGCGATAAAGAAATTCAATATTTATCTATATGGGAAGGCATTTAAGTTGCAAACAGACCACAAACCTTTATCGTTTCTAGCACAGGCTAGGCATGAGAACTCCAGGTTACTCCGATGGTCTTTACTTTTGGCTCCATATAATTTTAGCATTGAGTATATATCTGGAAAAACCAATTTGGGAGCGGATTTTTTAAGCCGCCATCCGTGTGATGAGAATCACCGTAAACCCCAGAAATAATAATAAATTTCTCTATGTGTATATAGAATAAAGGACTGACATATAATGTCTGTTTTAAGAGGGGAGGTGTCGTGGAATATTCTAATCCACATATATAAATTATTAGGTAAATATGAAGCCTAACAAATAAAATTAATAAAGAAAAGAGCAATGGTAAAATAACAGTGCTGTCACAAAGAAGGTACTCGAAATCCCCCTTGTTTTCTGCTTCGTCTGCAAATTGTAACGCTTTCACGTTGATAGTAAAAGCTTACTGTATTATACCCGCTTTCTTCAATGAAACGTGTGCTGTATTTCTTGGAAAAACATTGAGAGGCAGACTGCGTAATGACCTAAATTAATCCTAACATTAATTATACTGCGTTACCAAAACGAACGAACAGATGGACTCAAATAGAAAGAGAGAGGGGCGAATAAAATCAGGAACGCATGCAAAATTAAACACGCGTCTCGCTATTAATGCCACCCCCAACAAGCGTAACGCGATACACAATTACTACTATCACGCGTGTTAGGCTACATGCACTAACTTTTTCGGACGAACAGTGATAAAATCCATTACCCATCCCAGAGTTAGGTTTTAAAATCCTGAAAAACGCTTATTAGGAAAGATAACAATAGATGGGTTTACGTTTGAAAACATTACAGTACCCAGACAGCACATCTTCGAAACAGGAGGTAGAAGTAATTGCATATTTTGAACGCAGCCACGTAGCTCTTTTAAATTTGGATATTTGGGTTCCTTAGGGCTTGCTGACAAAGAATATGTAAAACGTTACGCAAATAGTCCAGGAATTAATAAATTATAACCAAAATAAAATAGTGGGGATGCCTGACAACATGAAATCATTTCTGCTCATAAAATTTTTTTATAACGTGTTTGAAAAAAACTTACGTTACAGAAATAGCCTACCATGTAAACTCCAAATTGATTGGAGCGCAACAAATGAAAGACTAACCACGATTGGTCGGGCTATAAATACTATCTATCGTTGTTAGGGGAGACGTGGAAAGGTAACATTTTTTCAAACACTTGTCGAAACGTGGCTCCATTGGCTAGACTCGCTGATATACTCACTTAGGAGCGTTAGTTCGAGACCACTAGTGCAAATAAGCTTGATAAAGCAACAGTGCGTTGAAGCCAGCTCATATTTTGCTAAATAAAAGCCTGGAACATAAGCAGATGGGAATTTGTGCCAGAATTCATTGCTAATCAACGTATCTGTGTTTGTTTCCATGAATTGTGGTAAGCTTGAAACATTCAGTATCTTTTAATGAAAATCGAATGTGAATTGTTAATTTATGCCTGTATATATGTGTAGTTCAGTAGCAAACATGATGTAAAGCCTATAATGCTCCCGCCTGAACAGAAGGTGTCGGAGGAAAGTAAAACTGCATGGAATGGCCAAACAGTACACTGACACCTAGATTAGTGATTAGACAGAAATAATGCTGGAAGTGCAGAGGCGTGGTAACCATTAAGGAGGTAAATACTGGTATAAAGTATTTCACATGAAGCTGATAGTTGGCCTAACGCTCTGAACTCAATGTTTGTGATGTGTTGTGATCAGTGTAAAAAGAGAGTATAAGTTAGTTATGAAGTAGAAGGTACATCCTTCTTGATTTCAGGGACCGTGGTCTTGATGGTATTGAGCAGCACCTGGTCAGAGCTTTGCTGAATCCAGAGTCGGACAGCATACTCCTTGGTCTTTTTAGCTATCAGTGAGGTGTCTCCAGAGCCCAGGGGAGAATTCGAGCAGAGGAGTCCTTTCCTGCCGCCATCACGCAAGATAAGCTGATTTGGCCAGCTGAGCTCAACATTATGTCCCCTCATCTTGAAATGACTTTGTAAAAATAACATTCAGAGGGGAATTTAATTGTCTTAATATCAGGAACTGAGAACATCTCCAATACTAGTCCCAAAAGACAAACTATTGAAGTCATGATGACAAATACCAACAGAGCTTGAACAAAACAAAACCAGTATTACCTCATATTACTACTACACAACTGACACACATAGGATATTTTTAATAATATATGTCACTACAATATTCATATTGATAAAGTCTGTACATATACTTGTAAGTAAAATTGATTGTGATTCCTGGTTCCTTTGTATTTGAATCAGGACACATATACCTTTATGACAACAATGAATACATATTGTTATTTGAAAAGTTATCAGTGACTCCTTAAGATATTCTCATAGAGTGTTATATGTATGTGAGTGTCACAGTGTTGTCAAGAGTAGTGGATTAAATTAAATTGTTTATCTGTCTGTTGTTGTGACTTACACTTCATCATACACATACCCTAGACACATAACGTAGTCATCACACTATTCCAGAATAATTCTGACTGAGATATATAGATATGTGGTAGCAAGTAAGGTTATCTATAATACACTACTCTTAATAGATATAGATACCTTCACAGCTGATCTCAGTCAGTACACTAAGTCCCCTATAAATATTTATAACATCCCACTTCACCACAGTCACTTACTAAATCACACACAATGCAATAAACGTGAATTCCATTCCATCACGCATCCGTCGCCTAGTGTATTAATTAGTCAACTACACCGTCTCTTTCTGTGTGATAGTGGGTGGAAAAATTATCATTAAACTGCACAACTGATACAAAAAAATTGCTACGCGTTATTGATTTCGCTAGTTCTATCACCTAGAAAATCACATTGAATTTAAGATGAAAAACCTTTAACACTTGAATACGCTTAAGCACAAATTTATATTACCAGAAATTCAGAATCAGATCCCCACGTAGCTATTAACACAATTATCCTTATGTTTGCATCTCTGCTAAGAGTAATCTTGTGCGAAGGTAGATGCCTTTGAAGACCCACATTAGATACTCTAGGTTTTGGCTATTGTTGGACCATCACTGCAGAGCAAGGGGAGGCAACCCGTGACAGTAAGGAACAATCAAATCCAATCTAAACTGGCCCATAATCTGACACTACAAGACACAGCCGGACTTTACCGTCTGCTATGACGTCACGTGTTCAACTGACAGATCTAACGCTCAGATGTAATGTTAATGTGACAGCATTTTATATACTAAAAGCACAGTCAATTCTTGTTATTGTGACTTTTGTTTCATCTAAATTAGTTGGGTGGGCAGGGGTGAAGAAATAATATTGACAAAATAAAGGTGTGACTTCTCAATGACCAGGTAGTTTAACCCCGGGTCACAGTGGTAGCTGTTTCTCTCCAATACATACCATCTTTCTCTCTCGTAAACATAGTTTGGCCTCGTTTTGGCGAGGCGCGCCCCTCTAGCCTAGACACAAGGTCTTCGGTTTTATGAGGGCGCATATCCAAATAGAAAATACCTTGTGGTCTGGATTTCTCCCCCCCCCCCTCTCTCTCTCTCTCTCCCACATGTTTGCATATTACTATGCCTGAAACAAGTACAATACCAACAACAGAAATCTAACCGCCATCAATTTGACGAAACCAAAAAACACCGAACGTTATAGTTCATTAAATAAGCTGGTGAACTTTCGTCTTCGCAACAACAACTTGCGGTGCTTTCTAATGTTGAACACTATGTACCACCACTCTTGCTAAGTTGAACCACTCTGTGTCGCCACTCTGACTAAGTTGACCCACTCTGTGTCAACACTCTTACTAAGCTGATCCACTCTGTCACCACTTTTACTAAGCTGATCCACTCTGTGTCACCCCTTTTGCTAGCGTGATCCACTCTGTACCACCACTCTTGCTAACGTGACCTACTCTGTACCACCACGCTTACGTATATGACCCACTCTGAACCACCACTCTTGCTAACCTGACCCATTCTGTACCACAACTCTTACTAACGTGGCCCACTCTGTACCACTACTCTTACTAACGTGATTCACTCTGTACCACCACCCTTACTAACATGACCCACTCTGTACCACCACTCTTGCTAACATGTCCCACTCTGTACCACCATTCTTACTAAGCTGACTCACTCTGTACCACCACTCTTACTAATCTGACTCACTCTGTATCACCACTCTTGCTAACGTGATCCACTCTGTACCACAATCTTACTAATTTGACCCACTCTGTACCCCCACTCTTACTAACGACCCACTTTGTACCACTACTCCTGCTAACCTGACCCACACTGTACCACCACTCTAGTGAACATGACCCACAGTGTACCACAACTCTAGCTAAGCTGACCCACACTGTACCACCACGCTTCCTAACCTGACCCACACTGTACCACCACTCTTGCTAACTGACCCACTCTGTACCACCACTCTTACTAACCTGACCCAATCTGTAGCACCACTCTTACTAACTTGACCAACTCTGTACCACCACTCTCGCTAACCTGACCCACTCTGTACCAAAACTCTTGTTAACCTGACCCACTCTGTACCAGCACTCTTACTAACTTGAATCACTCTGTACCACCACTCTTACTAAATTTCTACACTCTGTACCACTCCTCTTACTAACTTGACCCACTCTGTACCACCACTCTTACTAACCTGACCCACTCTGTACCAAAACTCTTGCTAACCTGACCCACTCTGTCCCACCACTCTTGCTAACCTGATCCACTCTGTACCACCACTATTGCTAACCTGACCCACCACTCTTGCTAACCTGACCCACTCTGTACCACCACTCTTACAAACTTGACTCACTCTGTACCACCACTCTTACTAACCTGATCCACACTGTACCACCACTCTTACTAACTTGACCCCCTCTGTACCACCACTCTTACTAACTTGACCCCCTCTGTACCACCTCGTTTCCACAATGAAATCAGACCTCTTCCTCTTCCTCTGAATTCTATTCTCACACAACCACATCAACTTTATCAACAAGCTGGAGGTTCGCCCCAGATTTCCCTGGTCACAATACAGTTTCTCTATTAAATACATTGGTCAAGACGGAGGTGTCATGTTTCTCCTCTAGTGGAACCGACATTCTTGTTTGATATGTTCAGCTGTTAGCTTGTCTTCCTCACATGGACACGTCAGATTTTCAGTTTCTTCAATGAGAGGGGGCGGGTAGCGGGGTGTGTGTGTGTGTGTGGGGGGTAAAGTTAGAGTCTGTAGTGGCCAGATCTGAGTCTGAAAATGATCACTTGTTTCCTTCTTGGTAAAGGGTTTATGTTCTTGTTTTGGGTGACTCTTCCTTGTCTCTATGCCAATTTTCTTTGAAGCTATTTTTAATTATTGCTTTTATCTCTTCGTATGTTGTCATGTCCTTTTTTGGTGACAGCAGATTTATTAAAGAAGTACTGATTACACAACAGATGCTGGCGGAGCATGGTGACTCCATGGAAATCTGTGATGTTTGTGATGTTGCTATACTCCCCTTCACATTTACAGGACTTGTGGTCTATACTTGTTAATGAGTGGTTCAGTCAGTGTATAAAGGAGTGACTAGGGGAGGGAGTGAGTGGCAGATGAAGATAGTAAGTGAGTGAATGGGTGAATAAGTCAGTGAGTTGTACAAGGTATGTGATGACTGTGAGTGAGTGATCAAGTTAGTGAGTTGTGTTTCAGTGAGTGAGTCTGTGAGTTGTGTTTCAGTCAGTGAGTCTGTGAGTTGTTTTTTTTTTTTTTTTTTTTTCGTACGCCCGCTAATACTCGAGGCGAAATCTCAGGTTATTATTAATGTCTAACCTGACATTGATTTTACGTGAGTATCCCTTTTTTTCTTGTACAGAGACAGGTGTCCCTCGCCATTCAGGCAGATACTCGCCGATTTCGGAGGTACCCATTAGAGCTGGGTCGGCTCAGGAGCCGCCAGTCCCTGGTCGACGAAACTTCTTCAAATGTACTCGCCAGGTCTCGAGTTAATCCAGTCCAAATCCAGGTCAACAAAAAATCCTCAAATGCCGTCGCCCGGGTTTGATCCTGGATCACCCGGTCGCCAGAGCGGTGTGGTAACCATTACGCTAGCGCGGCTCCCTAATCTGTGAGTGAATGAGCACTGGGTGAAAGAGATGTGAGGGAGTGAGTAGTGAGTGAGTTGTGGGTGAGTGAATGTGAGAGATTGGGTAGTGAGTGAGTTGTGGGTGAATGAGTAGTGAGTGAATGTGAGAGATTGGGTAGTGAGTGAGTTGTTAGTGAATGATTAGTGAGTGAATTGTGGGTGAATGATTAGTGAGTGAGTTGTGGGTGAATGAGTAGTGAGTGAGTTGTGGGTGAATGATTAGTGAGTGAGTTGTGGGTGAATAATTAGTGAGTGAGTTGTGGGTGAATGAGTGGGTAAATGAATGGTGAATGAGTTGTGGGTGAGTAATCAGTGAGTTAGTGAGTGTACGTGTGAGCAAGCGGCACTCAACGAGTAAGTTAATTATTGAATAGAAAGTCAATAGTCAGTGAATGTGTGAATGAGTGTGTGGGTGAGTGGGTTAGCATTAAATGAGTTAGTCAATGAATGAGTAGAAAGTCAGTAGAAAGTGAGTGAGTCAGAGAGTCAGTGAGTGAGTAGGCAAATGAGCATTCAATGAGTAAGTCAGTGAATGAGTAGAAAGTCAGTAGTGAATGAGTGAACATCAAACATAAGAAAGAAATGAAAATATTGACATTCCATGACGATCAAGGAAAGAGTAGAATGACATTCAGCTAAAGAAAAGAAACACACAAAAAAAGATGGACATACATGCAGATGAAGAAACGGAAAACTGAATACAAATGATAATAAGCAGATGTTAAAGAAAAAGTGTTGAAGGTAGAATAAAGATAAACAAGAACAACAGAGAGAGGTAACACTTCACGACTAACCTTTCAAAATGTGTATCAACTTGCCAGAATCAGCACCTGCTAATTTGTCAGCTATATCCAACACGGTCTGGTCATAAGCGTTTCGCTTGTTCACATCTACACCACACTGAAATCATATCAATAAAAACTGTTAGCCACATTGAAATCATGTCAACAAAAATTGTCAACCACACTGAAATAATATCAACAAACATTGTCAGCCACAGTGAAATCATGTCAACAAAAATTGTCAACCACACTGAAATAATATCAACAAAAATTGTCAGCCACAGTGAAATCATGTCAACAAAAATTGTCAGCCACGCTGAAATAATATCAACAAAAATTGTCAACCGCACTGAAATAATATCAACAAAAATTGTCAGCCAATTTTTGAGATGAATACTCAGGTGCAAACTTTGTGCAAGGGGGGAGCCAGCTACAGTAATGGTATCTGCTGGCTCCTGAGGGATCAAAAACGGAAATGACCTAAATAAATACCGTCTGCTTTTCTAGCACACCATAAGATTGTCCTGTAACGTCCACTTGTCAGTACTAACCAACTGTAACATCCACATGTCAGTACTGGCCAACTGTAACATCCACATGTCAGTACTGGCCAACTGTAACATCCACTTGTCAGTACTGGCCAACTGTAAAATCCACTTGTCAGTACTGACCAACTGTAACATCCATTTGTCAGTACTGACCAATTGTAACATCCACTTGTCAGTACTGGCCAACTGTAACATCCACTTGTCAGTACTGACCAATTGTAACATCCACTTGTCAGTACTGGCCAACTGTAACATCCACTTGTCAGTACTGACCAATTGTAACATCCACTTGTCAGTACTGGCCAACTGTAACATCCACTTGTCAGTACTGGCCAACTGTAACTCTGATGTGCTCACCATAATATGATATTAGGTATTGTCCTAGTTATTTAAACCAAGAATTCCTGTGTCACAAGGCATGTTAAAGTGTCTCACTGCTAAGAGTGGCTCATCTGCACTATCATCATTCTACAACACTTTATGACTTGGCCACTGTTTTCTCTGTCATGCGTTAGGTTACTCTGTCATGCGTTAGTTTACTCTGTCATGCATTAGTTTACTCTGTCATGCATTAGTTTACTCTGTCATGCGTTAGTTTACTCTGTCATGCATTAGTTTACTCTGTCATGCATTAGTTTACTCTGTCATGCATTAGTTTACTCAACAATTGAACATTCCACACAACATGGTCACATGTTCCCAATGTAACTCTTCAGTCTTTGTGACCACCATATAACAGAAAACTTTAATAGTTCAGGATTATATATAGATGATTTTCCAATCGAATGTCATCACTGTACTTAAGTATTTGAAACTGTGTGTCTTGTAAAGATGTTCTGTTTATCACAGTTCTTGCTCCAAGATGAGGTCCAATGCTGGTATAATAACTTCACTGCTCATTCTTTATGAAATTCATTCTGCACATCATTATCATCATCTTTATTATCTGTAATGTTCCTTACAAAGCATGGAGCCACCACTACAGCTGGTTCCTGCACCAAACATTCACATGTTTGTTGAGCAGTGGTTTATGTGACAAATTGTTTGACATAATGACGTTGCCAGTTACATGTCCAAACTTATTTTAGCCAGTGGCCAGTTTGTACGACATGCCTGAGGGTGCAGTAATCCTGTTCTTCTTTGTCTCTTAAGACGACCCCCCCCCCCCCCCCCCGGAAAATCACTAGACTTTTTAAACAGATAACCTATATTACAAATATGACTTGCCATTCTATCACAACTCCCCCACACAGATAACCTATATTACAAATATGACTTACCATTCTCACACAACTCCCCCACACAGATAACCTATATTACAAATATGACTTGCCATTCTCTCACAACTCCCCACACAGATAACCTATATTACAAATATGACTTGACATTCTCTCACAACTCCCTGAACAGATAACCTATATTACAAATATGACGCCATTCTCTCACAACTCCCCCACACAGATAACCTATATTACAAATATGACTTGACATTCTCTCACAACTCCCTGAACAGATAACCTATATTACAAATATGACGCCATTCTCTCACAACTCCCCCACACAGATAACCTATATTACAAATATGACTTGCCATTCTCTCACAACTCCCCACACAGATAACCTATATTACAAATATGACTTGCCATTCTCTCACAACTCCCCACACAGATAACCTATATTACAAATATGACTTGCCATCCTCTCACAATTCCCCACACAGATAACCTATATTACAAATATGACTTGCCATTCTCTCACAACTCCCCCCACACAGATAACCTTTATTGCAAATATGAATTGCCATTCTCTCACAACTTCCCCACACAGATAACCTATATTACAAATATGACTTGCTATTCTCTCACAACTCCCCCACACAGATAACCTATATTACAAATATGACTTGCCATTCTCTCACAACTCCCCCACACAGATAACCTATATTACAAATATGACTTGCCATTCTCTCACAACTCCCCCACACAGATAACCTATATTACAAATATGTATACTTATTATGTTCGCAAATATTTGGTAATCAAAGTATTTCCTTTTTAAGTGCTTAAGGAGAAGTCATTTTTGAGTTACTTCCCTTGAAAGTAGTTCCGTCATCTTCGATCGGACTCCGCGGACGAGTCTAGGCCTACTGCGATTTATTCTTTGGCTGGGTAGGAATAGATTGTTCTTGCTTCAGTATATCTATGGCCTGAATTTATACGTAGTGTTTGTATGAGTAGGACGAGTCTGTCTTATATATGGATATCTTTACATTTCTAAGTCGAACTATGTTGGTTGTCGCTAGAAAAGGTCAAAGGCTATGCAGCGGAAGTATCGCTAGCAAGGGGTGTGATTCATGGCTGCCATCCTGTCTGGATGCAGAATTTTGTTGTAGCCGGCCTATCGCCGAAAAAAAGTGATCTATAAGTAGATGGGGAAAAGTGATAGTCATTTAGACATGTTGTATGTACTTTACCCCAGTGTTTATTCTCTTTTGCCAAGGAATGGCAAAGTTATATTTCGCATAGAAAGGTAAAACCACAATTTATTATGAACTTGGGCTTCGCCATCGTTGTTGATAAACAGATGCACAGTGGTACTTTTGAAAAGAATATTTATTCAAAGGAAGACGACATTCCTATGTATCAGCACTAGATTATATGATATTATTCAATTACTTCTATGATAGAAGTCATGAAGAAATGAGGACATTTAACGAATGACCAATTTTGGTCTGGGTCCTATAGTGAGTGAAACTCACGAGAGAAGAACAGCCATGTTGAAATTCATATACTTTGTATTTATCGAGTGAGAAAAAGGGATGCCTGTACTATCGCTCGATGAACCAAGAGATCACTGCTACATGTGAGAACCCATGTCTGGGATTCCTATATCTTTATGGAAAATATATATATTGAACTTTACGTGAAGGGATATTCACTAGACGAGGTTAGGTCTAGGAGCCTTCCTATATATTGGTTATGGTCTGACGTGCCCAGTCAGTAAAGCCAGATGATTTACATGATGGAACTCTGAATGCTTATTTACGAATGCTCCATTATGATATTTGCCAAGCATGAATGCTAACTTAAGATGATATTCCTGTGATCAACATTATGCTGTCTATGTCGACATTTGTTCCTGTAACCATACACGTACTGTCCAAGTGTGCGTCCCATTAAATGTTATAAAAAGACCACCGTAGTTCCAGTACTTCTTGAATTCGAACAGTGTGAGTATGAGTGATGTACTATCAACCTGTCAACTCTATCGAATCATTCTACCATTCGCGTTCTGACATTCACATACACACTCATTGTTTACACTCACATTCTTGTCGGAGCCTCATCACGTTCCAGGACAAGATGACCTGTATGACCAAAACTGTGCTGGGTTTAATGAGTTGACAATCGTTACACTTTACTACACCAGTCCCAACATCTACATTTATCAACTGGTGGACATTCACGTCATTTAACAAATAAAGCGTGATTCAGCAACTAGTAGCCAGTATGAGTAAACAACTAAACAGAGTTTAACAACTGGTGTGCCAGCTTCCTGGGTCAACCTGCACAGTGACCATATTGAGAAGTAAACTACTGAGACCAGACGTTCCTTGGGGTCTGTTACGACACACAAATACATCAGCAGTACAACTCTACAGTGATGTCAGCGTGACCTGTCCTGTCGAGAGTATGCGGTAACTAGGTCAGCGTTTGTTGACATTTGGTTCGTTGGACATTTGCCATACAACTGACAGTGTTACACAGCAAGCTTGGTTGAAACATAGAACATTACACATCAGGACTGGAGAATATTTGACAGTGTTTGCGAAAGGAAATGTTATTGAACTGAGAAGTCCTACATCGATTGTTATCATTCACATCAACGATGGAGCTTCTATTTCTGTGTTGAATTTAAAATAATTAGACCAGAAGTATTTGTTTAATAAAGTACCACAGTACTGTACTATTAGGCAGTGTAACTGAGCCTTCTTTACAACACATTCTTTCTGCAACACTCTATTTACATCATATTGCCATACTATTTATGCAATTATGTATTTATGTTTAAATATTTATATGTGATATTTGTTTGTATCCAGCGGGTTGTTGTTTTGGTTGGGCGGTGTCACACAACAGAGTATCCCACGTAATAGAGGGTCTGATGTGTGCGTTTCTATAGGTGCAATTTTCTTGATTGAAAATTTGCTGCGACAGCTGTTGCTATTAGTGTTAGCTGTGAAGACTGTACTCATTGTTGTTTTTGTAATATTCCTCTGTTCTTTAGTTTGTTTTGATTTGTTTGTAATTTGTTGGTCTACCCTATTCTATCTTTCAGTTCTATTCTCAATTTATATTTATATACTGTGGCGTTATTTGTATTTGTTATCCTCTTGCGGTTTATCTTTTATTGTTTTTCCCATTTGATTTATTTCATCTCCGCAAATGTTTTCATGTTCTCCTGTATAACTGTTTTGTTTTGTGCCTGATCGACATACACTATTTAAAATATAGTTGATCATATAAATTGATGTACAAGAATCAACTGATAGTTAATTGCTATTACTAAAGGTACACAGTTGATGATATAAAACACTATTTCTGGTGCACTGCACTTATATTATAGAGTGAACCAGCAACTTATAGCTGTTATTATATAAGGATTTATACAAGACCTTTGTAAGGCTTGTTTCCCACAGTGATTGGGATAGTTAAGTACTATTTTCCACAGGTTACAAAGTTATCATACAAGGTCTTTGATTAAGACTAAGAAAGTGAATTTATTTACTTTTGCAAATTACTGATCTTATTAGACAAGATGTCTACTTTAGATTATTTTATCACACAAGGCAAGATTCTTGATAAGACTGGTCAGCAATTAGAAGAATGGGCAGTTGCTCAATATGACAAAGCATTGGCTGCTGAAGAAAGAAAAGCATTGATTGAAGAAAAGAAATTAGCAGCTGAGGAGAAAAAATTAGAAGCTGAGGAAAGAAAATTACAAAGAGACTATGAACAAAAGAAATTGCAGATACAGACTGATGAAAAAAGATTCCAGATGGAAATGGAAAAAGAGAAAAGAAAGGATGAAGCTGCTGCAGAAGAGAGAAAATTACAAGCTGAAGCTCAAGAGAAAAAAGCAATAAGAGAACATGAACACCAAAAAGAACTTTTAGCATTTGAGTTAGAAAAGTTAAAGTTAACAAACATAAGTGATGGTAATCAAGCATCTGGTGGTAATGGTAAACCCTTTACTTACAAGGTCAAGGTACCAGCGTTCAACCCTTCCAGTGATGACATAACATTCTGGCTAAATAGATTTGAACGCTCGTGTCGAGCACATAATGTGGACAAATCACAATATGCTAACCAGTTATCAGAAAATCTGAAAGGTGATTCTCTGACTAGTTTAAGTTTGGTTGAAGAGGCTGACAAAGATAACTATGATGTTATTAGGGCAGCCTTATTAAAGAAGTATCAGTTGTCTGAAGAGGGTTATCGGAAGTTGTTTAAGACAATGGTGCCTGAGGCAGGTGTAGAATTCTCAGAATTCATTGCAAGGACACGTCTTACATTTGATCGTTGGATTGAGCTATCCAAAACAGAAAAGACTTATGAAGCCCTTATGGACTTGATACTCAGAGACAAGATTATGTCAAGTATAAATAAACCTTTCCTCGAATTCTTACATGAGCGTAAACCTAAGTCTCTAAAAGAAATGGAACAGTATTGTACCCAATACGTCACTGCACATCCGGACGTAGCTATTAGCAACAATAAGGTTAAAGAAGGTATGCCAGTTGCTTCTGCAACACCATACAACCCTAATCACTCTCACAAATTCCAAGGACCTCAAAATAAGTTTAATAAAAAAGGTAACTATTACAGTTATCAGAACCAAGGTAACCAATCATTTCAGGGTTCTTCTTCGAATACCTGGAGAAGAGCTGACAGCCCTCGATTCAGGGGTGGTCATAATTACAGGAACTTTCGCAAAGGAAGTCATTCTAGAAACTATCCAAGTTTTCCTTCATGGAGACAACAAGATCATAATTACAGAGATACTCATTATAATGAATATGATGATAGTAACCAAAGGAGCTATGATTCAAACCCGAGTAGAGGTTATAATAGTGGAAACAATGATAAGTACAGAGGCAATAATAACAGAGGTAGAGCACAATTCAAAAAACATAAAGCTCATTACCAGGCGAACTCTGCACAGCAAGAGTCCCACGAAGCCTATAAACAAAATAAAGATAATGATGACTCTAATAATATGGCATGTGCCGCTTTTGATTTTGGGAGAGCATCTCAGTGCCCCCAATGCAAAACATTATTTGAGCCAACCACAGTGTCTACTTTAAGCTGTGGGCATCCTCTTCCCGCTCTTCCTGCGTCAATCGCGCATGATGGGAGAGGTTCTCTTGTCTTACACAAAGGTTTAGTAAATGACAATCCAGTCTCAGTACTTTTTGATTCTGGATGCACAACTATTGGGGTTAGGCAGTCACTCATAGATCCTTCTCATTCTACAGGCAAAGTAGTCAAATGCGTAACATTTGGCGGCACCATAGAGAAATACTCTACCGCTATCATTAGGATTGCTACTCCTTTCTTCACAGGAGATGTACACGCATGTCTTTTGCCGAATCCGATCGCTGATCTTATCATCGGTCGCATTCACGGAGTCAAAGAATGCACTCCGGAGCAAATTTCCGTTTGGGAAAATCAAAATATGCAATCTGCTAATGCGGTAGTCACTAGAGCTCAAGCTCTCAATATGCCTGAAACTTCATCTGTTGAAGATAATGAAGTGCATAACCAAGATGATCCCTTGGTAATTTCTCGTGACTCGTTTATAAAACAACAAGAAGAAGATCCGACTCTTAAGAAATTCTTCACTCTTGTAACGAAAGGTGATCCGAATAAAGATTCAAATTGTAAATCTTGGATTACAATGAAGAATGGCGTACTTGTACGTATGGTGCAAGACTCCACTAAGTCAAGTCATTCTCAGATTCTTGTACCCAAGAATTTGAGAGTTAAGATCTTACAACATGCACACGACTCTCAGTGTGCTGGTCACATGGGTTTTTCCCGTACAAAGTCAAGAGTTCTTGCGGCTTTCTTTTGGCCTTTTGTGAACAAGGACATACGGATCTATTGTCGATCCTGTAAAGTATGTCAAGAAGTCAAATCCAAAGGTCCTCGTCATGCTGCGCCTATTCAGGCTGCAGATATTCCTATTCGTCCATTCCAGAAAATGGCGATAGACATCATTGGTCCATTCAAGATCAAATCTGCTAGAGGACATCAGTTTATCTTAACGTGTGTAGACATGTGCACACGTTGGCCAGAGGCTATCCCTCTAAAGAGCATTACTACCGCTGACATTGCAGATGCTCTTTGGCTTATATTTTCTCGGCTGGGATTCCCCGGAGAAATATTATCAGATCATGGCACCCAACTGATATCGGATACCATGTCTCAAGTAATGTCTACTCTACAGATAGAGAGATCTTTGAGTAGCATCTATCATCCTATGTCCAATGGGATGGTCGAGCGACTAAATAGAACACTTAAGAATTTATTAGGGAAGATAACTGAGGATCATCCTCAAGATTGGGATAGGGTTTTACCCGCGGCCCTCTTCGCGTATAGAGAGGTCCCCAATGAACATACAGGGTTTTCTCCCTTTGAACTTGTCTTTGGCGCGCGACCGCGCGGCCCAATGTCTTTGCTGCATGATCTTATAACAGCTGACAATATTGACGATGACACAAAATCTTCTTACGAGTATGTCATCGCGCTGAGACAGAAGATTATCGAAGCATGCAAATTGGCAACGTCCTCTTCTGAATTTGCTAAGCAGAAGGCAAGACAATTTGCTAATAAGAAGAGAACTTTACGACAACTTTGTCCTGGTGACAAAGCATTTGTTTTGCTACCTTGTCGTGAAAATAGACTCCTTATTAGTTGGAAAGGTCCGTACGATATAATATCGAAAATTTCAGATGTTGACTACATCGTCGATATCAACGGGAAGCATAAAACCTTCCACATCAATATGCTTACGGAGTTCCATGAACGTCCTGACTATCTACAGCCTATTTTCCAGGCAACGGACGATTCTCATGTCAAACATGGTCATTACTCATCACTGTCTGTAATACAGGATGAGGAAACAAGTTTTTCGGATGTTAATCTTCCGCTTCCAATGATCCCACTTCATTCTAGTGAATCATGGAAAGACGTTACTGTTTCTCCTGATTTGTCTCTAGGAGAACGGCGACAAGTTTCGTCTATGTTACAAACATTTCAGGATGTCCTCACTGACATCCCTGGACAAACTCATGTCATTGAGCATGACATTGTTCTAACTGAACATACTCCAATTAGGGTTAGACCTTATCCTATCCCTATACATTTCCAAACACAGGTTGAAAAGGAGTTGGATGAAATGATAGATTTACAAATAATCGAACCATCCACTTCTGCATATTCTTCGCCGATGGTTATTGTTCGAAAAAAAGACAATAACATACGTCTTTGCGTTGACTATCGCAAATTGAATCAAGTTACGAAGTTCGATGCTGAACCTATGCCTTTACTAGAAGAGTTACTTACTCGTCTTTCTAAATCGCATTTTTTCACTAAACTTGATTTGTCTAAAGGATATTGGCAAGTTCCATTATCCGAACGCGCCAAACCTCTTACCGCTTTCTCTACTCCCAGAGGCCTTTTCCAATGGAATTTTATGCCTTTCGGCCTTATGAACGCACCAGCTACATTTGTACGCATGATGCGTCGAATCCTATCGTATCGGTCAGATGTCATTGCTTATCTAGACGACATCTGTCTTTTCAGCGATACTTGGGAAGATCACTATTCAGGGTTAGTTGAATTATTATCAACTCTGCGTGAGTATAACCTGACAGCAAAACCATCTAAAGCTTGTATTGGCTTTAGCGAAATTGCTTTCTTAGGCCATCGAGTAGGTCACGGTTTCTTGAAGACAGAAGACCATAATATCACTAAGATACTTAACATCTCTATCCCTAGGACTAAAAAGCAAGTGCGAAGTCTTTTAGGTCTCATACAATTTTATGGACGTTTCATTCCGAATCTGTCCTCTATCATGGCACCTCTCTCTACACTATTAAAGAAAGGGTCGCCTAACATGGTTCACTGGTCTCATGAATGCCAATCTTCACTAGAGAAGATCAAAACTATGTTTTCATCACCACCTATTTTAGTGTTACCTACAACAGATAAGACATTCGTTCTTCGTAGTGACGCTTCATCCACTGGGATTGGAGCGGCACTAATGCAAGAGTACTCTGGAACTCTGCATCCTGTAATGTATATATCCAGAAAACTTAATGCTGCAGAAAGGAATTACTCGGTTTTAGACCGTGAATTATTGGCAATGGTTTGGTCAATTCTCAAACTCCAAAGATTCCTTCTGGGCGCGCATTTCGTAGTGGAAACTGACCAAAAAGCTCTTACGGCTATCCAAAGTAAGAACTTGAAGAGCTCGAGATCAACTCGATACGCAATCGCTCTTCAACCTTTTCATTTCTCGGTACGAGCTATCCGTGGTTCAGAAAATGTGATGGCGGACATTCTGTCCAGATGCCCACATGATGCCACTTAACTGTTAAATATTGGATCTTTTTAATATGTATAACTTTACAACAGTTATTTTTTGTTTCTTTACTAAGATACACATTTGTAATTTAATAATAGAATGATGGTATCGCTACTTAGCGGTTTATTGATGTTTATTCACCGCTGTTCTTTGATGATTGTTTCTTCATAAATCATAAATTTAAGATTATAGTGTGAATTTTTGGTATGCATTGTATAATTACCAGAATTGTATTATACGTACATCACACCTTCCTGGAAACATTTATTCGTAGAGAAACAATTTCTCTCAGATTTTGAGATATATTCTCACCGGTCATATTAGGAATTATAGTTATTCCTGATATTTGCATCTGCGCAGTATTCTTGCGTTTTGAGCCTATTGTATGGTGCTCCTAGATGTATTTAAAAAAAAAAAAATTTATTTTTTTTTTTCCCGGGAGGTGTGGTAAGACTGTAAAGGGCAATTTTTACTATCTTGCAATATAATACATTTATATACTTATTATGTTCGCAAATATTTGGTAATCAAAGTATTTCCTTTTTAAGTGCTTAAGGAGAAGTCATTTTTGAGTTACTTCCCTTGAAAGTAGTTCCGTCATCTTCGATCGGACTCCGCGGACGAGTCTAGGCCTACTGCGATTTATTCTTTGGCTGGGTAGGAATAGATTGTTCTTGCTTCAGTATATCTATGGCCTGAATTTATACGTAGTGTTTGTATGAGTAGGACGAGTCTGTCTTATATATGGATATCTTTACATTTCTAAGTCGAACTATGTTGGTTGTCGCTAGAAAAGGTCAAAGGCTATGCAGCGGAAGTATCGCTAGCAAGGGGTGTGATTCATGGCTGTCATCCTGTCTGGATGTAGAATTTTGTTGTAGCCGGCCTATCGCCGAAAAAGTGATCTATATGTAGATGGGAAAAAGTGATAGTCATTTAGACATGTTGTATGTACTTTACCCCAGTGTTTATTCTCTTTTGCCAAGGAATGGCAAAGTTATATTTCGCATAGAAAGGTAAAACCACAATTTATTATGAACTTGGGCTTCGCCATCGTTGTTGATAAACAGATGCACAGTGGTACTTTTGAAAAGAATATTTATTCAAAGGAAGACGACATTCCTATGTATCAGCACTAGATTATATGATATTATTCAATTACTTCTATGATAGAAGTCATGAAGAAATGAGGACATTTAACGAATGACCAATTTTGGTCTGGGTCCTATAGTGAGTGAAACTCACGAGAGAAGAACAGCCATGTTGAAATTCATATACTTTGTATTTATCGAGTGAGAAAAAGGGATGCCTGTACTATCGCTCGATGAACCAAGAGATCACTGCTACATGTGAGAACCCATGTCTGGGATTCCTATATCTTTATGGAAAATATATATATTGAACTTTACGTGAAGGGATATTCACTAGACGAGGTTAGGTCTAGGAGCCTTCCTATATATTGGTTATGGTCTGACGTGCCCAGTCAGTAAAGCCAGATGATTTACATGATGGAACTCTGAATGCTTATTTACGAATGCTCCATTATGATATTTGCCAAGCATGAATGCTAACTTAAGATGATATTCCTGTGATCAACATTATGCTGTCTATGTCGACATTTGTTCCTGTAACCATACACGTACTGTCCAAGTGTGCGTCCCATTAAATGTTATAAAAAGACCACCGTAGTTCCAGTACTTCTTGAATTCGAACAGTGTGAGTATGAGTGATGTACTATCAACCTGTCAACTCTATCGAATCATTCTACCATTCGCGTTCTGACATTCACATACACACTCATTGTTTACACTCACATTCTTGTCGGAGCCTCATCACGTTCCAGGACAAGATGACCTGTATGACCAAAACTGTGCTGGGTTTAATGAGTTGACAATCGTTACACTTTACTACACCAGTCCAACATCTACATTTATCAACTGGTGGACATTCACGTCATTTAACAAATAAAGCGTGATTCAGCAACTAGTAGCCAGTATGAGTAAACAACTAAACAGAGTTTAACAACTGGTGTGCCAGCTTCCTGGGTCAACCTGCACAGTGACCATATTGAGAAGTAAACTACTGAGACCAGACGTTCCTTGGGGTCTGTTACGACACACAAATACATCAGCAGTACAACTCTACAGTGATGTCAGCGTGACCTGTCCTGTCGAGAGTATGCGGTAACTAGGTCAGCGTTTGTTGACATTTGGTTCGTTGGACATTTGCCATACAACTGACAGTGTTACACAGCAAGCTTGGTTGAAACATAGAACATTACACATCAGGACTGGAGAATATTTGACAGTGTTTGCGAAAGGAAATGTTATTGAACTGAGAAGTCCTACATCGATTGTTATCATTCACATCAACGATGGAGCTTCTATTTCTGTGTTGAATTTAAAATAATTAGACCAGAAGTATTTGTTTAATAAAGTACCACAGTACTGTACTATTAGGCAGTGTAACTGAGCCTTCTTTACAACACATTCTTTCTGCAACACTCTATTTACATCATATTGCCATACTATTTATGCAATTATGTATTTATGTTTAAATATTTATATGTGATATTTGTTTGTATCCAGCGGGTTGTTGTTTTGGTTGGGCGGTGTCACACAACAGAGTATCCCACGTAATAGAGGGTCTGATGTGTGCGTTTCTATAGGTGCAATTTTCTTGATTGAAAATTTGCTGCGACAGCTGTTGCTATTAGTGTTAGCTGTGAAGACTGTACTCATTGTTGTTTTTGTAATATTCCTCTGTTCTTTAGTTTGTTTTGATTTGTTTGTAATTTGTTGGTCTACCCTATTCTATCTTTCAGTTCTATTCTCAATTTATATTTATATACTGTGGCGTTATTTGTATTTGTTATCCTCTTGCGGTTTATCTTTTATTGTTTTTCCCATTTGATTTATTTCATCTCCGCAAATGTTTTCATGTTCTCCTGTATAACTGTTTTGTTTTGTGCCTGATCGACATACACTATTTAAAATATAGTTGATCATATAAATTGATGTACAAGAATCAACTGATAGTTAATTGCTATTACTAAAGGTACACAGTTGATGATATAAAACACTATTTCTGGTGCACTGCACTTATATTATAGAGTGAACCAGCAACTTATAGCTGTTATTATATAAGGATTTATACAAGACCTTTGTAAGGCTTGTTTCCCACAGTGATTGGGATAGTTAAGTACTATTTTCCACAGGTTACAAAGTTATCATACAAGGTCTTTGATTAAGACTAAGAAAGTGAATTTATTTACTTTTGCAAATTACTGATCTTATTAGACAAGATGTCTACTTTAGATTATTTTATCACACAAGGCAAGATTCTTGATAAGACTGGTCA
Organism: Oreohelix idahoensis; assembly: GCA_024509875.1. Lineage (NCBI taxonomy): Eukaryota > Metazoa > Mollusca > Gastropoda > Stylommatophora > Oreohelicidae > Oreohelix > Oreohelix idahoensis. Next base: position 482,958 of record JAMPIV010000003.1, on the reverse strand, counting down.
GCAATTAGAAGAATGGGCAGTTGCTCAATATGACAAAGCATTGGCTGCTGAAGAAAGAAAAGCATTGATTGAAGAAAAGAAATTAGCAGCTGAGGAGAAAAAATTAGAAGCTGAGGAAAGAAAATTACAAAGAGACTATGAACAAAAGAAATTGCAGATACAGACTGATGAAAAAAGATTCCAGATGGAAATGGAAAAAGAGAAAAGAAAGGATGAAGCTGCTGCAGAAGAGAGAAAATTACAAGCTGAAGCTCAAGAGAAAAAAGCAATAAGAGAACATGAACACCAAAAAGAACTTTTAGCATTTGAGTTAGAAAAGTTAAAGTTAACAAACATAAGTGATGGTAATCAAGCATCTGGTGGTAATGGTAAACCCTTTACTTACAAGGTCAAGGTACCAGCGTTCAACCCTTCCAGTGATGACATAACATTCTGGCTAAATAGATTTGAACGCTCGTGTCGAGCACATAATGTGGACAAATCACAATATGCTAACCAGTTATCAGAAAATCTGAAAGGTGATTCTCTGACTAGTTTAAGTTTGGTTGAAGAGGCTGACAAAGATAACTATGATGTTATTAGGGCAGCCTTATTAAAGAAGTATCAGTTGTCTGAAGAGGGTTATCGGAAGTTGTTTAAGACAATGGTGCCTGAGGCAGGTGTAGAATTCTCAGAATTCATTGCAAGGACACGTCTTACATTTGATCGTTGGATTGAGCTATCCAAAACAGAAAAGACTTATGAAGCCCTTATGGACTTGATACTCAGAGACAAGATTATGTCAAGTATAAATAAACCTTTCCTCGAATTCTTACATGAGCGTAAACCTAAGTCTCTAAAAGAAATGGAACAGTATTGTACCCAATACGTCACTGCACATCCGGACGTAGCTATTAGCAACAATAAGGTTAAAGAAGGTATGCCAGTTGCTTCTGCAACACCATACAACCCTAATCACTCTCACAAATTCCAAGGACCTCAAAATAAGTTTAATAAAAAAGGTAACTATTACAGTTATCAGAACCAAGGTAACCAATCATTTCAGGGTTCTTCTTCGAATACCTGGAGAAGAGCTGACAGCCCTCGATTCAGGGGTGGTCATAATTACAGGAACTTTCGCAAAGGAAGTCATTCTAGAAACTATCCAAGTTTTCCTTCATGGAGACAACAAGATCATAATTACAGAGATACTCATTATAATGAATATGATGATAGTAACCAAAGGAGCTATGATTCAAACCCGAGTAGAGGTTATAATAGTGGAAACAATGATAAGTACAGAGGCAATAATAACAGAGGTAGAGCACAATTCAAAAAACATAAAGCTCATTACCAGGCGAACTCTGCACAGCAAGAGTCCCACGAAGCCTATAAACAAAATAAAGATAATGATGACTCTAATAATATGGCATGTGCCGCTTTTGATTTTGGGAGAGCATCTCAGTGCCCCCAATGCAAAACATTATTTGAGCCAACCACAGTGTCTACTTTAAGCTGTGGGCATCCTCTTCCCGCTCTTCCTGCGTCAATCGCGCATGATGGGAGAGGTTCTCTTGTCTTACACAAAGGTTTAGTAAATGACAATCCAGTCTCAGTACTTTTTGATTCTGGATGCACAACTATTGGGGTTAGGCAGTCACTCATAGATCCTTCTCATTCTACAGGCAAAGTAGTCAAATGCGTAACATTTGGCGGCACCATAGAGAAATACTCTACCGCTATCATTAGGATTGCTACTCCTTTCTTCACAGGAGATGTACACGCATGTCTTTTGCCGGATCCGATCGCTGATCTTATCATCGGTCGCATTCACGGAGTCAAAGAATGCACTCCGGAGCAAATTTCCGTTTGGGAAAATCAAAATATGCAATCTGCTAATGCGGTAGTCACTAGAGCTCAAGCTCTCAATATGCCTGAAACTTCATCTGTTGAAGATAATGAAGTGCATAACCAAGATGATCCCTTGGTAATTTCTCGTGACTCGTTTATAAAACAACAAGAAGAAGATCCGACTCTTAAGAAATTCTTCACTCTTGTAACGAAAGGTGATCCGAATAAAGATTCAAATTGTAAATCTTGGATTACAATGAAGAATGGCGTACTTGTACGTATGGTGCAAGACTCCACTAAGTCAAGTCATTCTCAGATTCTTGTACCCAAGAATTTGAGAGTTAAGATCTTACAACATGCACACGACTCTCAGTGTGCTGGTCACATGGGTTTTTCCCGTACAAAGTCAAGAGTTCTTGCGGCTTTCTTTTGGCCTTTTGTGAACAAGGACATACGGATCTATTGTCGATCCTGTAAAGTATGTCAAGAAGTCAAATCCAAAGGTCCTCGTCATGCTGCGCCTATTCAGGCTGCAGATATTCCTATTCGTCCATTCCAGAAAATGGCGATAGACATCATTGGTCCATTCAAGATCAAATCTGCTAGAGGACATCAGTTTATCTTAACGTGTGTAGACATGTGCACACGTTGGCCAGAGGCTATCCCTCTAAAGAGCATTACTACCGCTGACATTGCAGATGCTCTTTGGCTTATATTTTCTCGGCTGGGATTCCCCGGAGAAATATTATCAGATCATGGCACCCAACTGATATCGGATACCATGTCTCAAGTAATGTCTACTCTACAGATAGAGAGATCTTTGAGTAGCATCTATCATCCTATGTCCAATGGGATGGTCGAGCGACTAAATAGAACACTTAAGAACTTATTAGGGAAGATAACTGAGGATCATCCTCAAGATTGGGATAGGGTTTTACCCGCGGCCCTCTTCGCGTATAGAGAGGTCCCCAATGAACATACAGGGTTTTCTCCCTTTGAACTTGTCTTTGGCGCGCGACCGCGCGGCCCAATGTCTTTGCTGCATGATCTTATAACAGCTGACAATATTGACGATGACACAAAATCTTCTTACGAGTATGTCATCGCGCTGAGACAGAAGATTATCGAAGCATGCAAATTGGCAACGTCCTCTTCTGAATTTGCTAAGCAGAAGGCAAGACAATTTGCTAATAAGAAGAGAACTTTACGACAACTTTGTCCTGGTGACAAAGCATTTGTTTTGCTACCTTGTCGTGAAAATAGACTCCTTATTAGTTGGAAAGGTCCGTACGATATAATATCGAAAATTTCAGATGTTGACTACATCGTCGATATCAACGGGAAGCATAAAACCTTCCACATCAATATGCTTACGGAGTTCCATGAACGTCCTGACTATCTACAGCCTATTTTCCAGGCAACGGACGATTCTCATGTCAAACATGGTCATTACTCATCACTGTCTGTAATACAGGATGAGGAAACAAGTTTTTCGGATGTTAATCTTCCGCTTCCAATGATCCCACTTCATTCTAGTGAATCATGGAAAGACGTTACTGTTTCTCCTGATTTGTCTCTAGGAGAACGGCGACAAGTTTCGTCTATGTTACAAACATTTCAGGATGTCCTCACTGACATCCCTGGACAAACTCATGTCATTGAGCATGACATTGTTCTAACTGAACATACTCCAATTAGGGTTAGACCTTATCCTATCCCTATACATTTCCAAACACAGGTTGAAAAGGAGTTGGATGAAATGATAGATTTACAAATAATCGAACCATCCACTTCTGCATATTCTTCGCCGATGGTTATTGTTCGAAAAAAAGACAATAACATACGTCTTTGCGTTGACTATCGCAAATTGAATCAAGTTACGAAGTTCGATGCTGAACCTATGCCTTTACTAGAAGAGTTACTTACTCGTCTTTCTAAATCGCATTTTTTCACTAAACTTGATTTGTCTAAAGGATATTGGCAAGTTCCATTATCCGAACGCGCCAAACCTCTCTTACCGCTTTCTCTACTCCCAGAGGCCTTTTCCAATGGAATTTTATGCCTTTCGGCCTTATGAACGCACCAGCTACATTTGTACGCATGATGCGTCGAATCCTATCGTATCGGTCAGATGTCATTGCTTATCTAGACGACATCTGTCTTTTCAGCGATACTTGGGAAGATCACTATTCAGGGTTAGTTGAATTATTATTATTATCAACTCTGCGTGAGTATAACCTGACAGCAAAACCATCTAAAGCTTGTATTGGCTTTAGCGAAATTGCTTTCTTAGGCCATCGAGTAGGTCACGGTTTCTTGAAGACAGAAGACCATAATATCACTAAGATACTTAACATCTCTATCCCTAGGACTAAAAAGCAAGTGCGAAGTCTTTTAGGTCTCATACAATTTTATGGACGTTTCATTCCGAATCTGTCCTCTATCATGGCACCTCTCTCTACACTATTAAAGAAAGGGTCGCCTAACATGGTTCACTGGTCTCATGAATGCCAATCTTCACTAGAGAAGATCAAAACTATGTTTTCATCACCACCTATTTTAGTGTTACCTACAACAGATAAGACATTTGTTCTTCGTAGTGACGCTTCATCCACTGGGATTGGAGCGGCACTAATGCAAGAGTACTCTGGAACTCTGCATCCTGTAATGTATATATCCAGAAAACTTAATGCTGCAGAAAGGAATTACTCGGTTTTAGACCGTGAATTATTGGCAATGGTTTGGTCAATTCTCAAACTCCAAAGATTCCTTCTGGGCGCGCATTTCGTAGTGGAAACTGACCAAAAAGCTCTTACGGCTATCCAAAGTAAGAACTTGAAGAGCTCGAGATCAACTCGATACGCAATCGCTCTTCAACCTTTTCATTTCTCGGTACGAGCTATCCGTGGTTCAGAAAATGTGATGGCGGACATTCTGTCCAGATGCCCACATGATGCCACTTAACTGTTAAATATTGGATCTTTTTAATATGTATAACTTTACAACAGTTATTTTTTGTTTCTTTACTAAGATACACATTTGTAATTTAATAATAGAATGATGGTATCGCTACTTAGCGGTTTATTGATGTTTATTCACCGCTGTTCTTTGATGATTGTTTCTTCATAAATCATAAATTTAAGATTATAGTGTGAATTTTTGGTATGCATTGTATAATTACCAGAATTGTATTATACGTACATCACACCTTCCTGGAAACATTTATTCGTAGAGAAACAATTTCTCTCAGATTTTGAGATATATTCTCACCGGTCATATTAGGAATTATAGTTATTCCTGATATTTGCATCTGCGCAGTATTCTTGCGTTTTGAGCCTATTGTATGGTGCTCCTAGATGTATTTAAAAAAAAAAAATTTTTTTTTTTTTTTTCCCGGGAGGTGTGGTAAGACTGTAAAGGGCAATTTTTACTATCTTGCAATATAATACATTTATATACTTATTATGTTCGCAAATATTTGGTAATCAAAGTATTTCCTTTTTAAGTGCTTAAGGAGAAGTCATTTTTGAGTTACTTCCCTTGAAAGTAGTTCCGTCATCTTCGATCGGACTCCGCGGACGAGTCTAGGCCTACTGCGATTTATTCTTTGGCTGGGTAGGAATAGATTGTTCTTGCTTCAGTATATCTATGGCCTGAATTTATACGTAGTGTTTGTATGAGTAGGACGAGTCTGTCTTATATATGGATATCTTTTCATTTCTAAGTCGAACTATGTTGGTTGTCGCTAGAAAAGGTCAAAGGCTATGCAGCGGAAGTATCGCTAGCAAGGGGTGTGATTCATGGCTGTCATCCTGTCTGGATGCAGAATTTTGTTGTAGCCGGCCTATCGCCGAAAAAAGTGATCTATAAGTAGATGGGGAAAAGTGATAGTCATTTAGACATGTTGTATGTACTTTACCCCAGTGTTTATTCTCTTTTGCCAAGGAATGGCAAAGTTATATTTCGCATAGAAAGGTAAAACCACAATTTATTATGAACTTGGGCTTCGCCATCGTTGTTGATAAACAGATGCACAGTGGTACTTTTGAAAAGAATATTTATTCAAAGGAAGACGACATTCCTATGTATCAGCACTAGATTATATGATATTATTCAATTACTTCTATGATAGAAGTCATGAAGAAATGAGGACATTTAACGAATGACCAATTTTGGTCTGGGTCCTATAGTGAGTGAAACTCACGAGAGAAGAACAGCCATGTTGAAATTCATATACTTTGTATTTATCGAGTGAGAAAAAGGGATGCCTGTACTATCGCTCGATGAACCAAGAGATCACTGCTACATGTGAGAACCCATGTCTGGGATTCCTATATCTTTATGGAAAATATATATATTGAACTTTACGTGAAGGGATATTCACTAGACGAGGTTAGGTCTAGGAGCCTTCCTATATATTGGTTATGGTCTGACGTGCCCAGTCAGTAAAGCCAGATGATTTACATGATGGAACTCTGAATGCTTATTTACGAATGCTCCATTATGATATTTGCCAAGCATGAATGCTAACTTAAGATGATATTCCTGTGATCAACATTATGCTGTCTATGTCGACATTTGTTCCTGTAACCATACACGTACTGTCCAAGTGTGCGTCCCATTAAATGTTATAAAAAGACCACCGTAGTTCCAGTACTTCTTGAATTCGAACAGTGTGAGTATGAGTGATGTACTATCAACCTGTCAACTCTATCGAATCATTCTACCATTCGCGTTCTGACATTCACATACACACTCATTGTTTACACTCACATTCTTGTCGGAGCCTCATCACGTTCCAGGACAAGATGACCTGTATGACCAAAACTGTGCTGGGTTTAATGAGTTGACAATCGTTACACTTTACTACACCAGTCCCAACATCTACATTTATCAACTGGTGGACATTCACGTCATTTAACAAATAAAGCGTGATTCAACTGCTACACCAGTGTATGTGAATGTTTGGTACAGGCTTACTCCATGATGCCAGCACAAACCACCACTACACCAGTGTGTGAATGTTTGGTACAGGCTTGCTCCATGGTGCCAGCACAAACCACCACTACACCAGTCTGTGAATGTTTGGTACAGGCTTACTCCATGGTGCCAGCTCAAACCACCACTACACCAGTGTGTGAATGTTTGGTACAGGCTTACTCCATGGTGCCAGCACAAACAACCACTACACCAGTCTGTGAATGTTTGGTACAGGCTTACTCCATGGTGCCAGCCCAAACCACCACTACACCAGTGTGTGAATGTTTGGTACAGGCTTGCTCCATGGTGCCAGCCCAAACCACCACTACACCAGTGTGTGAATGTTTGGTACAGGCTTGCTCCATGGTGCCAGCACAAACCACCACTACACCAGTGTGTGAATGTTTGGTACAGGCTTACTCCATGGTGCCAGCCCAAACCACCACTACACCAGTGTGTGAATGTTTGGTACAGGCTTGCTCCATGGTGCCAGCACAAACCACCACTATACCAGTGTGTGAATGTTTAGTACAGGCTTACTCCATGGTGCCAGCACAAACCACCACTACACCAGTGTGTGAATGTTTGGTACAGGCTTACTCCATGGTGCCAGCCCAAACCACCACTACACCAGTGTGTGAATGTTTGGTACAGGCTTGCTCCATGGTGCCAGCACAAACTACCACTACACCAGTGTGTGAATGTTTGGTACAGGCTTACTCCATGGTGCCAGCACAAACCACCACTACACCAGTGTGTGAATGTTTGGTACAGGCTTACTCCATGGTGCCAGCACAAACCACCACTACACCAGTGTGTGAATGTTTGGTACAGCCTTACTCCATGGTGCCAGCTCAAACCACCACTACACCAGTCTGTGAATGTTTGGAACAGGCTTACTCCATGGTGCCAGCACAAACCACCACTACACCAGTCTGTGAATGTTTGGTACAGGCTTACTCCATGGTGCCAGCACAAACCACCACTACACCAGTGTGTGAATGTTTGGTACAGGCTTACTCCATGGTGCCAGCACAAACCACCACTACACCAGTGTGTGAATGTTTGGTACAGGCTTACTCCATGGTGCCAGCACAAACCACCACTACACCAGTGTGTGAATGATTGGTACAGGCTTACTCCATGGTGCCAGCACAAACCACCACTACACCAGTGTGTGAATGTTTGGTACAGGCTTACTCCACGGTGCCAGCACAAACCACCACTACACCAGTCTGTGAATGTTTGGTACAGGCTTACTCCATGGTGCCAGCACAAACCACCACTACACCAGTGTGTGAATGTTTGGTACAGGCTTACTCCATGGTGCCAGCACAAACCACCACTACACCAGTGTGTGAATGTTTGGTACAGGCTTACTCCATGGTGCCAGCACAAACCACCACTACACCAGTGTGTGAATGTTTAGTACAGGCTTACTCCATGGTGCCAGCCCAAACCACCACTACACCAGTGTGTGAATGTTTGGTACAGGCTTACTCCATGGTGCCAGCACAAACCACCACTACACCAGTGTGTGAATGTTTGGTACAGGCTTACTCCATGGTGCCAGCACAAACCACCACTACACCAGTGTGTGAATGTTTGGTACAGGCTTACTCCATGGTGCCAGCACAAACCCCCACTATACCAGTCTGTTAATGTTTGGTACAGGCTTACTCCATGGTGCCAGCACAAACCCCCACTACACCAGTCTGTGAATGTTTGGTACAGGCTTACTCCATGACGCCAGCACAAACCCCCACTACACCAGTCTGTGAATGTTTGGTACAGGCTTACTCCATGGTGCCAGCACAAACCCCCACTACACCAGTGTGTGAATGTTTGGTACAGGCTTACTCCATGGCGCCAGCACAAACCCCCACTACACCAGTGTGTGAATGTTTGGTACAGGCTTACTCCATGGTACCAGCACAAACCACTACTACACCAGTCTGTGAATGTTTGGTACAGGCTTACTCCATGGTGCCAGCACAAACCACCACTACACCAGTGTGTGAATGTTTGGTACAGGCTTACTCCATGGTGCCAGCACAAACCACCACTACACCAGTGTGTGTGATGTTTGGTACAGGCTTACTCCATGGTGCCAGCACAAACCACCACTACACCAGTGTGTGAATGTTTGGTACAGGCTTACTCCATGGTGCCAGCACAAACCACCACTACACCAGTGTGTGAATGTTTGGTACAGGCTTACTCCATGGTGCCAGCACAAACCACCACTACACCAGTGTGTGAATGTTTGGTACAGGCTTACTCCATGGCGCCAGCACAAACCACCACTACACCAGTGTGTGAATGTTTGGTACAGGCTTACTCCATGGCGCCAGCACAAACCACCACTACACCAGTGTGTGAATGTTTGGTACAGGCTTACTCCATGGTGCCAGCACAAACCACCACTACACCAGTCTGTGAATGTTTGGTACACGCTTACTCCATGGTGCCAGCACAAACCACCACTACACCAGTCTGTGAATGTTTGGTACACGCTTACTCCATGGTGCCAGCACAAACCACCACTACACCAGTGTGTGAATGTTTGATACAGGCTTACTCCATGGTGCCAGCACAAACCACCACTACACCAGTGTGTGAATGTTTGGTACAGGCTTACTCCATGGTGCCAGCACAAACCACCACTACACCAGTGTGTGAATGTTTGGTACAGGCTTACTCCATGGTGCCAGCACAAACCACCATTACACCAGTGTGTGAATGTTTGGTACAGGCTTACTCCATGGTGCCAGCACAAACCACCACTACACCAGTGTGTGAATGTTTGGTACAGGCTTACTCCATGGTGCCAGCACAAACCACCACTACACCAGTCTGTGAATGTTTGGTACAGGCTTACTCCATGGTGCCAGCATAAACCACCACTACACCAGTCTGTGAATGTTTGGTACAGGCTTACTCCATGGTGCCAGCGCAAACCACCACTACACCAGTCTGTGAATGTTTGGTACAGGCTTACTCCATGGTGCCAGCACAAACCACCACTACACCAGTGTGTGAATGTTTGGTACAGGCTTACTCCATGGTGCCAGCACAAACCACCACTACACCAGTGTGTGAATGTTTGGTACAGGCTTACTCCATGGTGCCAGCACAAACCACCAGTTCACCAGTCTGTGAATGTTTGGTACAGGCTTACTCCATGGTGCCAGCACAAACCACCACTTCACCAGTCTGTGAATGTTTGGTACAGGCTTACTCCATGGTGCCAGCACAAACCACCACTACACCAGTCTGTGAATGTTTGGTACAGGCTTACTCCATGGTGCCAGCACAAACCACCACTACACCAGTGTGTGAATGTTTGGTACACGCTTACTCCATGGTGCCAGCACAAACCACCACTACACCAGTCTGTGAATGTTTGGTACACGCTTACTCCATGGTGCCAGCACAAACCACCACTACACCAGTGTGTGAATGTTTGATACAGGCTTACTCCATGGTGCCAGCACAAACCACCACTACACCAGTGTGTGAATGTTTGGTACAGGCTTACTCCATGGTGCCAGCCCAAACCACCACTACACCAGTGTGTGAATGTTTGGTACAGGCTTACTCCATGGTGCCAGCACAAACCACCACTACACCAGTGTGTGAATGTTTGGTACAGGCTTACTCCATGGTGCCAGCCCAAACCACCACTACACCAGTGTGTGAATGTTTGGTACAGGCTTACTCCATGGTGCCAGCACAAACCACCACTACACCAGTGTGTGAATGTTTGGTACAGGCTTACTCCATGGTGCCAGCCCAAACCACCACTACACCAGTGTGTGAATGTTTGGTACAGGCTTACTCCATGGTGCCAGCACAAACTACCACTACACCAGTGTGTGAATGTTTGGTACAGGCTTACTCCATGGTGCCAGCACAAACCACCACTACACCAGTGTGTGAATGTTTGGTACAGGCTTGCTGTAAGATTCCATGTTCCATAGGGAGCGAAAAAGAAAGTGATGAACGAGTGAAGATATCAGTTTCTCAACCATTTGTATACTTTCTGATCTGATCAGTAATTTTGGTAAAATCTTCTCAGCAAATGTGTCAAAGTATAAATGTGAATAACTGAATGACAGACCTAGTGAGGAGTTTCACAGAAGATCCATGTAAGTGAAACTACAGTAGGCTGCTAGAGAAGATTTTATCAGTACGTTCTGTCTGATCCAACAAGATACAAGACTGAGATTAATAGTTACAATCAATACTTGTGTGTATATAAAAATAAAGCTCGCTTTCTCTCCCTTAGTTGCTTCTCCTGTCTCTCTCACCTGTCTCTCTCACCTGCATGCACACTCCAGAGCAAGACAAACCAGAAATACTGAAGGAAACAAAACAAAAATTGCCAAGAAATAATGATTAACTTACATTTAATAAGAGAGGAATGAGATCTGTTTTGCCAGCTAGTACAGCCTCATGAAGACAAGTTCCCTGGAGTGTGGACCTGTTAATGTTCATGCCCGCTTGAAGAAGTCGCCTGGCAATACAAAGAGGACATTTGGGGTCATCAGGGACATACAGGGAAATAGTCAGGAAAAAAGAAGTGACATTTGAAAAAAATATTTTAAAACATGACAGACAAAAGATCTTTAATATTAATGCTCACAAATATTAATGACCCAGCAAGTTCTTATTACCTGTGTAGTTCCCAGGTAGGGAGGGGGGGGGGGGGGGGTTTGTTAGGAAGCAATGAAAGAATAGGACTACTACACCCTCATGCATGTCATACAAGGTCAAGGTTACTAGTATGAGGTTGTGTATGAGGTTGTGTATGTGGTTGTGTATGTGGTTGTCAACTTCATCATATAAAACAAATGGTCACAGAAACCACTGCTGCAAGAGCGTGTGAATGCTTATTGCAGGCTTCCGGTAAGGGGAGACCAGTTGTAGTGATGGGTCAATGCTCTGTCAGGAGCATCACAGAAAATGATGATGTTCTTATTCTGTCCATCTTACATAAACTGTAATGTCCATCTTACATAAACTGTAATGTCCATCTTACATAAACTGTAATGTCCATCTTACAGTAGCTAATGTCCATCTTACAGTAGCTAATGTCCATCTTACAGTAGCTAATGTCCATCTTACAGTAGCTAATGTCCATCTTACAGTAGCTAATGTCCATCTTACAGTAGCTAATGTCCATCTTACAGTAGCTAATGTCCATCTTACAGTAGCTAATGTCCATCTTACAGTAGCTAATGTCCATCTTACATAAACTGTAATGTCCATCTTACAGTAGCTAATGTCCATCTTACAGTAGCTAATGTCCATCTTACAGTAGCTAATGTCCATCTTACAGTAGCTAATGTACATCTTACAGTAGCTAATATCCATCTTACAGTAGCTAATGTCCATCTTACAGTAGCTAATGTCCATCTTACAGTAGCTAATGTCCATCTTACAGTAGCTAATGTCCATCTTACAGTAGCTAATGTCCATCTTACAGTAGCTAATGTCCATCTTACAGTAGCTAATGTCCATCTTACATAAACTGTAATTTACATCTTACAGTAGCTAATGTCCATCTTACAGTAGCTAATGTCCATCTTACAGTAGCTAATGTCCATCTTACAGTAGCTAATGTCCATCTTACAGTAGCTAATGTCCATCTTACAGTAGCTAATGTCCATCTTACAGTAGCTAATGTCCATCTTACATACACTGTAATGTCCATCTTACAGTAGCTAATGTCCATCTAACATAAACTGTAATGTCCATCTTACAGTAGCTAATGTCCATCTTACAGTAGCTAATGTCCATCTTACAGTAGCTAATGTCCATCTTGCATAAACTGTAATGTCCATCTTACAGTAGCTAATGTCCATCTTACAGTAGCTAATGTCCATCTTACAGTAGCTAATGTCCATCTTACATAAACTGTAATTTACATCTTACAGTAGCTAATGTCCATCTTACAGTAGCTAATGTCCATCTTACAGTAGCTAATGTCCATCTTACAGTAGCTAATGTCCATCTTACAGTAGCTAATGTCCATCTTACAGTAGCTAATGTCCATCTTACATACACTGTAATGTCCATCTTACAGTACCTAATGTCCATCTTACATAAACTGCAATGTCCATCTTACAGTAGCTAATGTCCATCTTACAGTAGCTAATGTCCATCTTACAGTAGCTAATGTCCATCTTACAGTAGCTAATGTCCATCTTACATAAACTGTAATGTCCATCTTACAGTAGCTAATGTCCATCTTACAGTAGCTAATGTCCATCTTACAGTAGCTAATGTCCGTCTTACAGTAGCTAATGTCCATCTTACAGTAGCTAATGTCCATCTTACAGTAGCTAATGTCCATCTTACAGTAGCTAATGTCCATCTTACAGTAGCTAATGTCCATCTTACAGTAACTAATGTCCATCTTACAGTAGCTAATGTCCATCTTACAGTAGCTAATGTCCATCTTACATAAACTGTAATGTCCATCTTACAGTAGCTAATGTCCATCTTACAGTAGCTAATGTCCATCTTACAGTAGCTAATGTCCATCTTACAGTAGCTAATGTCCATCTTACATAAACTGTAATGTCCATCTTACAGTAGCTAATGTCCATCTTACAGTAGCTAATGTCCATTTTACAGTAGCTAATGTCCATCTTACAGTAGCTAATGTCCATCTTACAGTAGCTAATGTCCATCTTACAGTAGCTAATGTCCATCTTACAGTAGCTAATGTCCATCTTACATAAACTGTAATGTCCATCTTACAGTAGCTAATGTCCATCTTACAGTAGCTAATGTTCATGTTACAGTAGCTAATGTCCATCTTACAGTAGCTAATGTCCATCTTACAGTAGCTAATGTCCATCTTACAGTAGCTAATGTCCATCTTACAGTAGCTAATGTCCATCTTACAGTAGCTAATGTCCATCTTACAGTAGCTAATGTCCATCTTACATAAACTGTAATGTCCATCTTACAGTAGCTAATGTCCATCTTACAGTAGCTAATGTCCATCTTACATAAACTGTAATGTCCATCTTACAGTAGCTAATGTCCATCTTACAGTAGCTAATGTCCATCTTACAGTAGCTAATGTCCATCTTACAGTAGCTTATGTCATCTTACAGTAGCTAATGTCCATCTTACATAAACTGTAATGTCCATCTTACAGTAGCTAATGTCGATCTTACAGTAGCTAATGTCCATCTTACAGTAGCTAATGTCCATCTTACAGTAGCTAATGTCCATCTTACAGTAGCTAATGTCCATCTTACAGTAGCTAATGTCCATCTTACAGTAGCTAATGTCCATCTTACAGTAGCTAATGTCCATCTTACAGCAGCTAATGTCCATCTTACAGTAGCTAATGTCCATCTTACAGTAGCTAATGTTCATCTTACATAAACTGTAATGTCCATCTTACAGTAGCTAATGCCCATCTTACAGTAGCTAATGTCCATCTTACAGTAGCTAATGTCCATCTTACAGTAGCTAATGTCCATCTTACAGTAGCTAATGTCCATCTTACATACACTGTAATGTCCATCTTACAGTAGCTAATGTCCATCTAACATAAACTGTAATGTCCATCTTACATAAACTGTAATGTCCATCTTACATAAACTGTAATGTCCATCTTACAGTAGCTAATGTCCATCTTACAGTAGCTAATGTCCATCTTACAGTAGCTAATGTCCATCTTACAGTAGCTAATGTCCATCTTACAGTAGCTAATGTCCATCTTACAGTAGCTAATGTCCATCTTACAGTAGCTAATGTCCATCTTACAGTAGCTAATGTCCATCTTACAGTAGCTAATGTCCATCTTACATAAACTGTAATGTCCATCTTACAGTAGCTAATGTCCATCTTACAGTAGCTAATGTCCATCTTACAGTAGCTAATGTCCATCTTACAGTAGCTAATGTACATCTTACAGTAGCTAATATCCATCTTACAGTAGCTAATGTCCATCTTACAGTAGCTAATGTCCATCTTACAGTAGCTAATGTCCATCTTACAGTAGCTAATGTCCATCTTACAGTAGCTAATGTCCATCTTACAGAAGCTAATGTCCATCTTACAGAAGCTAATGTCTATCTTTCATAAACTGTAATTTACATCTTACAGTAGCTAATGTCCATCTACAGTAGCTAATGTCCATCTTACAGTAGCTAATGTCCATCTTACAGTAGCTAATGTCCATCTTACAGTAGCTAATGTCCATCTTACAGTAGCTAATGTCCATCTTACAGTAGCTAATGTCCATCTTACAGTAGCTAATGTCCATCTTACATACACTGTAATGTCCATCTTACAGTAGCTAATGTCCATCTAACATAAACTGTAATGTCCATCTTACAGTAGCTAATGTCCATCTTACAGTAGCTAATGTCCATCTTACAGTAGCTAATGTCCATCTTGCATAAAACTGTAATTGTCTATCTTACAGTAGCTAATGTCCATCTTACAGTAGCTAATGTCCATCTTACAGTAGCTAATGTCCATCTTACATAAACTGTAATTTACATCTTACAGTAGCTAATGTCCATCTTACAGTAGCTAATGTCCATCTTACAGTAGCTAATGTCCATCTTACAGTAGCTAATGTCCATCTTACAGTAGCTAATGTCCATCTTACAGTAGCTAATGTCCATCTTACATACACTGTAATGTCCATCTTACAGTACCTAATGTCCATCTTACATAAACTGCAATGTCCATCTTACAGTAGCTAATGTCCATCTTACAGTAGCTAATGTCCATCTTACAGTAGCTAATGGCCATTAACAGTAGCTAATGTCCATCTTACATAAACTGTAATGTCCATCTTACAGTAGCTAATGTCCATCTTACAGTAGCTAATGTCCATCTTACAGTAGCTAATGTCCATCTTACAGTAGCTAATGTCCATCTTACAGTAGCTAATGTCCATCTTACAGTAGCTAATGTCCATCTTACAGTAGCTAATGTCCATCTTACAGTAGCTCATGTCCATCTTACAGTAACTAATGTCCATCTTACAGTAGCTAATGTCCATCTTACAGTAGCTAATGTCCATCTTACATAAACTGTAATGTCCATCTTACAGTAGCTAATGTCCATCTTACAGTAGCTAATGTCCATCTTACAGTAGCTAATGTCATCTTTTACAGTAGCTAATGTCCATCTTACATAAACTGTAATGTCCATCTTACAGTAGCTAATGTCCATCTTACAGTAGCTAATGTCCATTTTACAGTAGCTAATGTCCATCTTACAGTAGCTAATGTCCATCTTACAGTAGCTAATGTCCATCTTACAGTAGCTAATGTCCATCTTACAGTAGCTAATGTCCATCTTACATAAACTGTAATGTCCATCTTACAGTAGCTAATGTCCATCTTACAGTAGCTAATGTTCATGTTACAGTAGCTAATGTCCATCTTACAGTAGCTAATGTCCATCTTACAGTAGCTAATGTCCATCTTACAGTAGCTAATGTCCATCTTACAGTAGCTAATGTCCATCTTACAGTAGCTAATGTCCATCTTACAGTAGCTAATGTCCATCTTACATAAACTGTAATGTCCATCTTACAGTAGCTAATGTCCATCTTACAGTAGCTAATGTCCATCTTACATAAACTGTAATGTCCATCTTACAGTAGCTAATGTCCATCTTACAGTAGCTAATGTCCATCTTACAGTAGCTAATGTCCATCTTACAGTAGCTTATGTCATCTTACAGTAGCTAATGTCCATCTTACATAAACTGTAATGTCCATCTTACAGTAGCTAATGTCGATCTTACAGTAGCTAATGTCCATCTTACAGTAGCTAATGTCCATCTTACAGTAGCTAATGTCCATCTTACAGTAGCTAATGTCCATCTTACAGTAGCTAATGTCCATCTTACAGTAGCTAATGTCCATCTTACAGTAGCTAATGTCCATCTTACAGTAGCTAATGTCCATCTTACAGTAGCTAATGTCCATCTTACAGTAGCTAATGTCCATCTTACAGTAGCTAATGTTCATCTTACATAAACTGTAATGTCCATCTTACAGTAGCTAATGCCCATCTTACAGTAGCTAATGTCCATCTTACAGTAGCTAATGTCCATCTTACAGTAGCTAATGTCCATCTTACAGTAGCTAATGTCCATCTTACAGTAGCTAATGTCCATCTTACAGTAGCTAATGTCCATCTTACATACACTGTAATGTCCATCTTACAGTAGCTAATGTCCATCTAACATAAACTGTAATGTCCATCTTACAGTAGCTAATGTCCATCTTACAGTAGCTAATGTCCATCTTACAGTAGCTAATGTCCATCTTGCATAAACTGTAATGTCCATCTTACAGTAGCTAATGTCCATCTTACAGTAGCTAATGTCCATCTTACAGTAGCTAATGTCCATCTTACATAAACTGTAATTTACATCTTACAGTAGCTAATGTCCATCTTACAGTAGCTAATGTCCATCTTACAGTAGCTAATTTCCATCTTACAGTAGCTAATGTCCATCTTACAGTAGCTAATGTCCATCTTACATACACTGTAATGTCCATCTTACAGTACCTAATGTCCATCTTACATAAACTGCAATGTCCATCTTACAGTAGCTAATGTCCATCTTACAGTAGCTAATGTCCATCTTACAGTAGCTAATGTCCATCTTACAGTAGCTAATGTCCATCTTACATAAACTGTAATGTCCATCTTACAGTAGCTAATGTCCATCTTACAGTAGCTAATGTCCATCTTACAGTAGCTAATGTCCATCTTACAGTAGCTAATGTCCATCTTACAGTAGCTAATGTCCATCTTACAGTAGCTAATGTCCATCTTACAGTAGCTAATGTCCATCTTACAGTAGCTAATGTCCATCTTACAGTAACTAATGTCCATCTTACAGTAGCTAATGTCCATCTTACAGTAGCTAATGTCCATCTTACATAAACTGTAATGTCCATCTTACAGTAGCTAATGTCCATCTTACAGTAGCTAATGTCCATCTTACAGTAGCTAATGCATTAGCTACTGTAAGATCGACAGTAGCTAATGTCCTTCTTACATAAACTATAATGTCCATCTTACAGTAGCTAATGTCGATCTTACAGTAGCTAATGTCCATTTTACAGTAGCTAATGTCCATCTTACAGTAGCTAATGTCCATCTTACAGTAGCTAATGTCCATCTTACAGTAGCTAATGTCCATCTTACAGTAGCTAATGTCCATCTTACATAAACTGTAATGTCCATCTTACAGTAGCTAATGTCCATCTTACAGTAGCTAATGTTCATGTTACAGTAGCTAATGTCCATCTTACAGTAGCTAATGTCCATCTTACAGTAGCTAATGTCCATCTTACAGTAGCTAATGTCCATCTTACAGTAGCTAATGTCCATCTTACAGTAGCTAATGTCCATCTTACAGTAGCTAATGTCCATCTTACATAAACTGTAATGTCCATCTTACAGTAGCTAATGTCCATCTTACAGTAGCTAATGTCCATCTTACATAAACTGTAATGTCCATCTTACAGTAGCTAATGTCCCTCTTACAGTAGCTAATGTCCATCTTACAGTAGCTAATGTCCATCTTACAGTAGCTTATGTCATCTTACAGTAGCTAATGTCCATCTTACATAAACTGTAATGTCCATCTTACAGTAGCTAATGTCGATCTTACAGTAGCTAATGTCATCTTACAGTAGCTAATGTCCATCTTACAGTAGCTAATGTCCATCTTACAGTAGCTAATGTCCATCTTACAGTAGCTAATGTCCATCTTACAGTAGCTAATGTCCATCTTACAGTAGCTAATGTCCATCTTACAGTAGCTAATGTCCATCTTACAGCAGCTAATGTCCATCTTACAGTAGCTAATGTCCATCTTACAGTAGCTAATGTTCATCTTACATAAACTGTAATGTCCATCTTACAGTAGCTAATGCCCATCTTACAGTAGCTAATGCCCATCTTACAGTAGCTAATGTCCATCTTACAGTAGCTAATGTCCATCTTACAGTAGCTAATGTCCATCTTACAGTAGCTAATGTCCATCTTACAGCAGCTAATGTCCATCTTACAGCAGCTAATGTCCATCTTACAGCAGCTAATGTCCATCTTACAGCAGCTAATGTCCATCTTACAGCAGCTAATGTCCATCTTACAGTAGCTAATGTCCATCTTACAGTAGCTAATGTCCATCTTACAGTAGCTAATGTCCATCTTACAGTAGCTAATGTCCATCTTACAGTAGCTAATGTCCATCTTATAGTAGCATCTAACGTCAGCTCACAAACCCAACATGTTACAGTAGCTAATGTCCATCTTACAGTAGCATCTAACGTCAGCACACAAACCCAGCATCTTACAGTAGCCAATGTCCATCTTACAGTAGCATCTAACGTCAGCACACAAACCCAGCATGTTACAGTAGCTAATGTCCATCTTACAGTAGCATCTAACATCAGCACACAAACCCAGCATGTTACAGTAGCTAATGTCCATCTTACAGTAGCATCTAACATCAGCACACAAACCCAGCATGTTACAGTAGCTAATGTCCATCTTACAGTAGCATCTAACATCAGCACACAAACCCAGCATGTTACAGTAGCTAATGTCCATCTTACAGTAGCATCTAACATCAGCACACAAACCCAGCATGTTACAGTAGCTAATGTCCATCTTACAGTAGCATCTAACGTCAGCACACAAACCCAGCATGTTACAGTAGCTAATGTCCATCTTACAGTAGCATCTAACGTCAGCACACAAACCCAGCATGTTACAGAAGCTGACTGGAATATATTTCATGCATCTAGCAAACTCATACAATAAAATATAGTGCTACAGAAACCACCAAATGTAAAAAACAAATGACGTGTCCTAGTGTAGGCTTTAACTCAGGTCATGGTTGCCCAGGTAGTGTAGGCTGTAACTCAGGTCATGGTTGCCCAGGTAGTGTAGGATGTAACTCAGGTCATGGTTGCACAGGGAGTGTAGGCTGTAACTCAGGTCATGGTTGCCCAGGGAGTGTAGGCTGTAACTCAGGTCATGGTTGCCCAGGGAGTGTAGGCTGTAACTCAGGTCATGGTTGCCCAGGGAGTGTAGGCTTTAGCTCAGGTCATGGTTGCCCAGGCAGTGTAGGCTGTAACTAAGGTCATGGTTGCCCAGAGAGTGTAGGCTGTAACTCAGGTCATGGTTGCCCAGGGAGTGTAGACTTTAACTCAGGTCATGGTTGCCCAGAGAGTGTAGGCTTTAACTCATGTCATGGTTGCCCAGGAGTGTAGGCTTTAACTGAGGTCATGGTTGACCAGGGAGTGTAGGCTTTAATGCAGGTCATGGTTGCCCAGAGAGTGTAGGCTGTAACTCAGGTCATGGTTGCCCAGGGAGTGTAGACTTTAACTCAGGTCATGGTTGCCCAGAGAGTGTAGGCTTTAACTCATGTCATGGTTGCCCAGGAGTGTAGGCTTTAACTGAGGTCATGGTTGACCAGGGAGTGTAGGCTTTAACGCAGGTCATGGTTGCCCAGGGAGTGTAGGCTTTAACTCAGGTCATGGTTGCCCAGGGAGTGTAGGCTTTAACTCAGGTCATGGTTGCCCAGGGAGTGTAGGCTGTAACTCAGGTAATGGTTGCCCAGAGAGTGTAGGCTTTAACTCAGGTCATGGTTGCCCAGGGAGTGTAGGCTTTAATGCAGGGCATGGTTGCCCAGGGAGTGTAGGCTTTAATGCAGGTCATGGTTGCCCAGGGAGTGTAGGCTTTAACTCAGGTCATGGTTGCCCAGGGAGTGTAGGCTTTAACGCAGGTCATGTTTGCCCAGGGAGTGTAGGCTTTAACTCAGGTCATGGTTCCCCAGGGAGTGTAGGCTTTAACTCAGGTCCTGGTTGCCCAGGGAGTGTAGGCTTTAACTCAGGTCATGGTTGCCCAGGGAGTGTAGGCTTTAACTCAGGTCATGGTTGCCCAGGGAGTGTAGGCTGTAACTCAGGTCATGGTTGCCCAGGAGTGTAGGCTTTAACTCAGGTCATGGTTGCCGAGGGAGTGTAGGCTTCAATGCAGGTCATGGTTGCCCAGGGAGTGTAGGCTTTAACTCAGTTAATGGTTGCCCAGGGAGTGTAGGCTTTAACTCAGGTCATGGTTGACCAGGGAGTGTAGGCTTTAACTCAGGTCATGGTTGCCCAGGTAGTGTAGGCTGTAACTCAGGTCATGGTTGCCCAGGGAGTGTAGGCTGTAACTCAGGTCATGGTTGCCCAGGGAGTGTAGGCTTTAGCTCAGGTCATGGTTGCCCAGGCAGTGTAGGCTGTAACTAAGGTCATGGTTGCCCAGGGAGTGTAGGCTTTAACTCAGGTCATGGTTGCCCAGGGAGTGTAGGCTTTAATGCAGGGCATGGTTGCCCAGGGAGTGTAGGCTTTAACTCAGGTCATGGTTGCCCAGAGAGTGTAGGCTTTAACTCAGGTCATGGTTGCCCAGAGAGTGTAGGCTTTAACTCAGGTCATGGTTGCCCAGGGAGTGTAGGCTTTAATGCAGGGCATGGTTGCCCAGGGAGTGTAGGCTTTAATGCAGGTCATGGTTGCCCAGGGAGTGTAGGCTTTAACTCAGGTCATGGTTGCCCAGGGAGTGTAGGCTTTAACGCAGGTCATGTTTGCCCAGGGAGTGTAGGCTTTAACTCAGGTCATGGTTCCCCAGGGAGTGTAGGCTTTAACTCAGGTCCTGGTTGCCCAGGGAGTGTAGGCTTTAACTCAGGTCATGGTTGCCCAGGGAGTGTAGGCTTTAACTCAGGTCATGGTTGCCCAGGGAGTGTAGGCTGTAACTCAGGTCATGGTTGCCCAGGAGTGTAGGCTTTAACTCAGGTCATGGTTGCCGAGGGAGTGTAGGCTTCAATGCAGGTCATGGTTGCCCAGGGAGTGTAGGCTTTAACTCAGTTAATGGTTGCCCAGGGAGTGTAGGCTTTAACTCAGGTCATGGTTGACCAGGGAGTGTAGGCTTTAACTCAGGTCATGGTTGCCCAGGTAGTGTAGGCTGTAACTCAGGTCATGGTTGCCCAGGGAGTGTAGGCTGTAACTCAGGTCATGGTTGCCCAGGGAGTGTAGGCTTTAGCTCAGGTCATGGTTGCCCAGGCAGTGTAGGCTGTAACTAAGGTCATGGTTGCCCAGGGAGTGTAGGCTTTAACTCAGGTCATGGTTGCCCAGGGAGTGTAGGCTTTAATGCAGGGCATGGTTGCCCAGGGAGTGTAGGCTTTAACTCAGGTCATGGTTGCCCAGAGAGTGTAGGCTTTAACTCATGTCATGGTTGCCCAGGAGTGTAGGCTTTAACTGAGGTCATGGTTGACAAGGGAGTGTAGGCTTTAACGCAGGTCATGGTTGCCCAGGGAGTGTAGGCTTTAACTCAGGTCATGGTTGCCCAGGGAGTGTAGGCTTTAACTCAATTAATGGTTGCCCAGGGAGTGTAGGCTTTAACTCAGGTCATGGTTGACCAGGGAGTGTAGGCTGTAACTCAGGTCATGGTTGCCCAGGGAGTGTAGGCTGTAACTCAGGTCATGGTTGCCCAGGTAGTGTAGGCTGTAACTCAGGTCATGGTTGCCCAGGGAGTGTAGGCTTTAACTCAGGTCATGGTCACCCAGGGTGTGTAGGCTTTAACTCAGGTCATAGTTGCCCAGGGTGTGTAGGCTTTAACTCAGGTCATGGTTGCCCACGGTGTGTAGGTTTTAACTCAGGTCATGGTTGCCCACGGTGTGTAGGCTTTAACTCAGGTCATGGTTGCCTAGGGAGTGTAGTCCTTCAACAAAATAGTGCCAGGTCCCGTTTGTCTTGTGATCGTCTGTTCAAGACCTTTCCATCCTTTTATGTTTTTTTTAATACCTTCTATCCAAACCTGGCAGTATCACACAGCAGTCTACCCACCTGTAAATGACTACCTGACTTCACTCTTGGGTTAGGGAAAGCAAAGGCAGCAAGAAAAAGAACTAGTCATCACACCTCAAAAAAAAAGCTGGACCTAGTATTGTGAAGTCTCCAACACTTCACTCCCCTATGGATGTATTTGCTATGGTATAACCTTTCACTTTTTATTTCTGTCTCTATGTGTTTTTTGGTCTTCCCCTAACCATCTTACCATGAGGATACCAGAACAAGACCTGCCCTGTAATGCCATCAACAGGTTTTCCCAATGTATATCCTATCTATCCCTTGTGTCTTCTCAATCCTGTTTCATCGCGACCTGTTTGGTTTTGCTCATCAGTTCCAAATTGTTGATCTTGTCATACCATGTCACACAAACAGCCAATGTAAAAAATACATTTGAATACTTACTTGACAACATCTGCATGTCCACTCCTGGTGGCTAGGTGCAGACAAGTGGTCCGGCTGTTGTCTAGCAAGTCTGCTGGTGAATCTTCTAGAAGTTTTTGACACATATTGCTTCTTAACAGCAACTCAACCACCTGGAGGTACATGATATTTCAGAGTGAAGGACTGAATACTGCAGTCAGTTATTCACTGACATCATCAGTGATCAACAGCAACTCAAACATATGACATCATCAGTTGTCATCTTCACATAAAAAGTCAGCTGCAATGGATCTCTGTAGGTTGGCTATTGCACGCCACATGTCAGAGAATAACCAAGAGTTTGGTGCTGGTAAGCGCGGCACGATAAAGAATTGTCACTATGTGTACTTCGCACATGACGTGAACATGTTTTTGGATAGTAACAGAACAGAGTTGATGTTTACCCTGATGGGTTCACTTGTGTCATCTACCAGATGGTAGATATTTGAAAAGTGTTCAATGGATAATGTCTTGTAAGACGTCGATGTGTTTGAATATGGAACTAACAAATGAAACGGGATCATATATTACTTATGTGGAATTATGGAATGGGGAATTTGATGAAATTAACCTGCTTTGCAATGCCTTGTCATGATGTGTAGTCTACGTCTTAATAAATGTGGAATTTTGATGGAGTTTCCAAGTCGATATATTTATCGTTGAGTTGGAACATTGGAAATACTGTTACTGAGTTCTTGTGGTGTTGGTATGAACCTTGTGGACAATATCATTATCAATCCTAGACAAAATCAAGCTAACGAGCGTAATATGAAATTGAACAATATAAACCACGACACAACAATCTCCAATATCTTCTGTCCCTTGTCTTGATGGTGCACTCTGATAGACTCTTTCCTGTCTCTTGTCTTGATGATGCACTCTGAGACTCTTTCCTGTCTCTTGTCTTGATGGTGCACTCTGATAGACTCTTTCCTGTCTCTTGTCTTGATGGTGCACTCTGATAGACTCTTTCCTGTCTCTTGTCTTGATGGTGCACTCTGATAGACTCTTTCCTGTCTCTTGTCTTGATGATGCACTCTGAGACTCTTTCCTGTCTCTTGTCTTGATGGTGCACTCTGATAGACTCTTTCCTGTCTCTTGTCTTGATGGTGCACTCTGATAGACTCTTTCCTGACTCTTGTCTTGATGGTGCACTCTGATAGACTCTTTCCTGACTCTTGTCTTGATGGTGCACTCTGGTAGACTCTTTCCTGACTCTTGTCTTGATGATGCACTCTGAGACTCTTTCCTGTCTCTTGTCTTGATGATGCACTCTGAGACTCTTTCCTGACTCTTGTCTTGATGATGCACTCTGAGACTCTTTCCTGTCTCTTGTCTTGATGGTGCACTCTGATAGACTCTTTCCTGTCTCTTGTCTTGATGGTGCACTCTGATAGACTCTTTCCTGTCTCTTGTCTTGATGGTGCACTCTGATAGACTCTTTCCTGTCTCTTGTCTTGATGATGCACTCTGAGACTCTTTCCTGTCTCTTGTCTTGATGGTGCACTCTGATAGACTCTTTCCTGACTCTTGTCTTGATGGTGCACTCTGATAGACTCTTTCCTGACTCTTGTCTTGATGATGCACTCTGAGACTCTTTCCTGTCTCTTGTCTTGATGGTGCACTCTGATAGACTCTTTCCTGACTCTTGTCTTGATGGTGCACTCTGATAGACTCTTTCCTGTCTCTTGTCTTGATGGTGCACTCTGGTAGACTCTTTCCTGTCTCTTGTCTTGATGGTGCACTCTGGTAGACTCTTTCCTGTCTCTTGTCTTGATGATGCACTCTGAGACTCTTTCCTGTCTCTTGTCTTGATGGTGCACTCTGATAGACTCTTTCCTGACTCTTGTCTTGATGGTGCACTCTGATAGACTCTTTCCTGTCTCTTGTCTTGATGGTGCACTCTGATAGACTCTTTCCTGACTCTTGTCTTGATGGTGCACTCTGATAGACTCTTTCCTGTCTCTTGTCTTGATGATGCACTCTGAGACTCTTTCCTGTCTCTTGTCTTGATGGTGCACTCTGATAGACTCTTTCCTGACTCTTGTCTTGATGGTGCACTCTGATAGACTTTTTCCTGACTCTTGTCTTGATGATGCACTCTGAGACTCTTTCCTGTCTCTTGTCTTGATGGTGCACTCTGATAGACTCTTTCCTGACTCTTGTCTTGATGGTGCACTCTGATAGACTCTTTCCTGTCTCTTGTCTTGATGGTGCACTCTGATAGACTCTTTCCTGACTCTTGTCTTGATGATGCACTCTGAGACTCTTTCCTGTCTCTTGTCTTGATGGTGCGCTCTGGTAGACTCTTTCCTGTCTCTTGTCTTGATGATGCACTCTGAGACTCTTTCCTGTCTCTTGTCTTGATGGTGCACTCTGGTAGACTCTTTCCTGTCTCTTGTCTTGATGGTGCACTCTGATAGACTCTTTCCTGTCCATCTCTTGATGTTATCTTCCCCTTATAGCACTGTCTTCCTCTTGCACGTTTGCCTTCAACTCTTCCTTCTATCATAGTCTTCATTAGGTATTATAGGGAGCCGCGCTAGCGTAGTGGTTACAACACCGCTCTGGCGACCGGGTGATTCAGGATCAAACCCGGGCGACGGCATTTGAGGATTTTTCGTCGACCGGGAATTGGACTGGATTAACTCGAGACCTGGCGAGGACATTTGAAGGAGTGTCGTCGACCAGGGATTGGCGGCTCCTGAGCCGACCCAGCTCTAATGGGTACCTCCGAAATCGGAGAGTATCTGCCTGAATGGCGAGGGACACCTGTCTCTGTACAAGAAAAAGGGATACTCACGTAAAATCAATGTCAGGTTAGACATTAACAATAACCTGAGATTTCGCCTCGAGTATTAGCGGGCGTACGAAAAAAAAAAAAAAAAAAAAAAAAAAAAAAATTAGGTATTATGACTTTCATGTGGCCAAAATATTTTAGCTGAGTAATTTTGATCTCTTTCATTAATTCTCTTTTAATTCCTAGATTTTCTAGGACCTCATTATTTGTTTACTTCTCTTTCCATCAGATGTGCTCCATTCTTTTATACATCCACATCTCAAGGGCCTCAATTCTTTCTTCTAATTGCTTGTTCATTGTTCTTGTTTCTACAACGTACAGTAATGAAGAATATATATATAGCATTTGTTGATTCTCAGTTTAAATTTGCGAGTTAGTTGTTTAGATGTTAGTATCTGTCTCATTTTGTTGAATGTACCTGAAGTACAAGTTATCTAAGAGTAGAGATTTGAATACTGCAGGCAGTATTTAATGGAATCGTCAATGACCAACTAAGTTGTACCTTAAAACATCCACATTTATCTGTTGGCACTTAAAGCTTTTAGTTGGAGAAATGGACAGGGTTATTTACTACACACACACAAACAAAACAAACTCGCTGCATTGGAAAATATACTGCAATCAAATAAATCAGATCCAACACAAAAATAAGAACCTTCAACTCAAATGTCAAGTCAGTCTTACTGTATGGCTGAGAAACATGGAGAACAACAAAAACAACAAATGAGAAACTACAGACTTGTCTAAATGGGTTCTTGTGTGGAACAGCATGTGACATGGTCATCAATGTGGAACAGCATGCAACATGGTCATCAATGTGGAACAGCATGTCACATGGTCATCAATGTGGAACAGCATGTGACATGGTCATCAATGTGGAACAGCATGTGACATGGTCATCAATGTGGAACAGCATGTGACATGGTCATCAATGTGGAACAGCATGTGACATGGTCATCAATGTGGAACAGCATGTGACATGGTCATCAATGTGGAGCAGCATGTGACATGGTCATCAATGTGGAACAGCATGTGACATGGTCATCAATGTGGAACAGCATGTGACATGGTCATCAATGTGGAACAGCATGTGACATGGTCATCAATGTGGAACAGCATGCGACATGGTCATCAATGTGGAACAGCATGTGACATGGTCATCAATGTGGAACTGATAGAAAGACCGAGACAAATACCAGTGGAACGATGAAGAAAAGACATTGACAATGGATGTGACATTGAGGAAACTAGTTGATAGCATTACAAGGCAGTTCTTGCTCTAAAATCACAAGATAAAAGAAAGACAATGGTATCCAAAAACACACGGAGAAGAAAACTGGAGATGGATGGAACTGAGAAGATACACATGGATTCAAATGGCTAACCGAGGGCAGGATGGTTTTGTGTGAACTAACTTAGGGCATTTGGTGCACATGAAGCTAAGCATAATGAATGAATGAGACATTGTGTGATAACATCCATTTGCCTATCTACATTTTTTGTCTATTATTTTTTTCTACCCTTTAATTTCTCTGCTTAGAGGCAAAATTATATCATACCTTCTAAGTGACTACTTTTTCCATCTGACCCTTCCCCCCCCCCCCCCCTCTCTTTCTCTCATTCTAACGAATGCATCTACGCCATGTATACAGGGCGACTAAAGAAATTTTATCCTTCCGAATGGACCAGAAGGCAGGAAATGGGCCACGGCAAGCCCAGAATTATTTATAAGAGAACGCTTTGCTCCTGACAGGATGACCCACACTGCACCACAT
This sequence comes from Oreohelix idahoensis, assembly GCA_024509875.1. NCBI lineage: Eukaryota > Metazoa > Mollusca > Gastropoda > Stylommatophora > Oreohelicidae > Oreohelix > Oreohelix idahoensis. The sequence goes on along the minus strand of JAMPIV010000003.1, from coordinate 455,246 downwards.
GATGCATGCTGGCAGTTTTGTCGTGATTTGTTAATAATATCCAAAAATGTGGGTACCAGCATTCTCAAGAAAGCCTGGTAGTAAGGCAGTTTTAGAAGAGCTGTAACTCTTTGTGAAAATGACTATGGCAGTACATGCTAAACAACAGTAAACAGCAGTTGCCTTCCCTTGCTTTGATAGCAAATGCTAACACTTATTTCCTTTTAGATGCCTTCACAAGAGACAGCATAAACTAGTAGTAACAACTTTTATACACACACAAGCTAGCGTACAGAACAGAGGACCACTAGGGCTGTGAGGAAACTAGAGCAACCCATCCAGAGAGAACATCGGTGGCAGACGTGGGGAGACGGGTATGCGAGAAATTTGATTATTCCTACTTTTATACATGATTTGTATATTTAATACTTAAATTCATGATCATTATTAAGATGTAAGATGAAGCTATATTTTCATTGCATTATAAAATTACTTCTTATTCCCTGGCTTCACAACTGCTTATATACTATTTCTCGTTAGTTAATTATTACCCACTGTCCTTGTCTCCTTCCTGCTTTAAAAGCAAGACAAAATTCAACAGTTATGGCCTTCATAATTCTTTCTTGGTGCCATCTAGCACATGTTGGACCCTATGCTCCATGCAGAGCCAGAAATACTGTAAATATCTATCAGTAATTTCTAACTTCTATCAGCTGTATCACTAATAACCTATGCGCTGTTTTTCTCGTGTATAACAGTATTTTTTTGTTATTGAACTATTTTACATGTATTTAAATGCACATAATGCTTATGTCATTTTTATATGGGTGGGAAAAGTGTCCTATAATTGCCCATGATTATAGAACACTTGAAAGACAGAAGCAGAGACTAAGAAAAGTAAAAATGTTGTGTCATGTTTATGGTTAACCTTCAACAAACTCAAGTTCTTTCCAAGTTTTCTTCATCATTTTCACTTCTGTATCCAGTTCTCTTCTCCATGTGTATTTTGGTCTACCTCTGCCTCTCTTGCCCTGAGGGTTCCAGGATAAGGACTGCCTTGTAATGCTATCCACATATTTCCTCAATGTATGTCCTATCCATCATCAGCATTCTTATCATTAGTTCCACATTGATGACCTTGTCATACCATTTCAATCCTTCTATTCTACACAAGCACCGATTTATGAAAGTCTGTAGCATTTTGGTTGTTGTTTTTGTTGTTCTCCATGTCTCAGAGCCATACAATAGGACTGACTTGACATTTGAGTTAAAGATTCTTATTTTTGTGTTGGACTTGATTTCCATATATTTCCCCATGCAATGAAAGTTCCTCTCGCTTTTTGTATTGTTACTTTGGTATAAGTCTGTCCCTCCAACTTTGTCTATATTACTGCCAAAATATGTGTAATGATTCCACATCTTGTGGATGTGTTTCTTGAAGTTCAACCTTGTTATCATTTCTTGCATTTATTCTCATTATCTTTGTCTTTTCCCTGTGTATTTTCAGACCCACCTGTTGTGGCCTCTCATCGAGTACTTTCATTTTGTATTGCATCTGATTACAGTAATGGGACAGAAGAGCCTAGTCATAACTCATTCTATTGTTAGTAAGAAAAGATGGAGGCATCCCTGTCACACTCCAGGATAACTCTGCAAGTCATGTTTTCATAAGTTTTCTTTATTAAGTTAATGATCATCATGGTAACATAATGTCTCATCAATTTCCAAAGAGATTCTCTGTCTCCACTGTTAAATACATTTTCATAGTCCACAAATCCAAAGTAAAGAGGTGAGTTCCATTCTAGGCTTTGTTTCACAATTATTCTGAATGTGGCTATCTGTTGTGTACAGGATCTGTTTTGTCGAAAACCTGCTTGTTCATCTCTCAGTTGCTTGTCTATGGACTCTTTTAATCTCTCAAGGATGATCCTGTTCAATATCACGATGACTGTCTGGTCTCTATAAATGGTGAATATTCTCCCTTTCTATTCCCCACTCTGTGCCCCACTTTCTTGTCTTCCGTCCATCTCTCACACAACAAGCCTGTAGCAATAAAAGCAAAGACAACAACAAGATGATCTCTCTCACCTTGCTATGTCCAAAATGACAAGCCAGATCTAAAGATGTCATAAGATCCTTGTTGCAAACAGTTGGGTCTACTTGATGATGCAGCAGCAAAGTTGTCTGAAGAAAAAAAATGGTCATATTCAACAATTTATATTGTACATTTTATACTGCAATACAGAATGTTTTTATTGCATATATGGAAATATATACTGAACTTTTTAAAAATCCATATTGAACTCAAGTCTCAACTCAATCTATTGTGTGGCTTCAGAAACTTGGAGAACAACAGAATTTACAATCAAGAAGTTACAGACTTTTATAAATGGGTGATTGCATAGAACAGAAAGATTGAAATAGTATGACAAGATCACTAATATGGAACTGATGACAAGATTACTAAAGTAGAAATGATGACAATATCACTAATGTGGAGCTGATGACAATATCACTAATGTGGAGCTGATGACAAGATCATTAATGTGGAGCTGATGACAAGATCATTAATGTGGAGCTGATGACAAGATCATTAATGTGGAGCTGATGACAAGATCATTAATGAAGAACTGATGACAAGATCACTAATGTGGAACTGATGACAAGATCATTAATGTGGAGCTGATGACAAGATCATTAATGAAGAACTGATGACAAGATCACTAATGTGGAGCTGATGACAAGATCATTAATGTGGAACTGATGACAAGATCACTAATGTGGAACTTATGACAATATCACTAATGTGGAGCTGATGACAAGATCACTAATGTGGAGCTGATGACAAGATCACTAATGTAGAACTGATGACAAGATCACTAATGTGGAACTGATAACAAGATCATTAATAAGGAACTGATGACAAGATCACTAATGTGGAACTGATGACAAGATCACTAATGTAGAACTGATGACAAGAACCAGACAAGTACCAGTGGAACAAGAGGTAAGGAAAAGTCATTGGCAGTGAATAGGACACAGGGGAAACCAGCTGATAGCATTACAAGGTAGTTCATATTCTGGAATCACTGGGTAAGGGAAACAGAGGGACACCCAAATAAAGGGAAGTGGAGACAGGCTCATAAGTGATAATGATGACACTAAAAGATTTCAAGCAGATGGGACAGGACAGGAAGGCTTGTCCTGAATATGCTGCTTGACAGAGTGGCAGGGTAATAAATTAATGAACACAAAACTTCTTTGATCCTTAGCCGCCGACCGTCAAAGCAGTCAGTGGCCATCACGCCTAGTGGCGTCTTGTAGGGCAACAACAAATTGATTCCACTTTGCTCGGTCGGTGGCCATCCTTCGTACAGTGCCCCAACTCTGGTTCATTCTTTGCATCTCAGCCTCCACAGTCCTCCGCCAGGTTGTTTTTGGTCGGCCTCTCTTTCGTTTTCCTTCAGGGGTCCAACGCATAGCTGTTCTTGTGATGGCATCGGGGTCTCTTCTGAGGACATGACCAACCCAGTTCCAGCGTCTGCCAGCTATGATGGTGTGCATGTCCTCTTGCTTGCTACGAGTAAGCAGATCTTGGTTAGTGATGGTATTCGGCCAAAAGATTCGGTGAATTTTTCTTAGGCATGTTGTGTGAAAAGAGGACAATTTCGACATTTCCTTCTCTGTAACTCTCCAGCATTCCGCACCATAGAGAAGCACAGAAAGCACACAGCTCTGATATAATCTTAATTTTGTGCTTGTGCTGTATTGGGAGGACTTCCAGATGTTGTTTAGGCTAAAGAAGGCTGTTCTTGCCTTATTCATTCTGATGTTGATGTCTTTGCCTGCCCCGCCGTCTGGTGTTACTATGCTTCCTAGGTATGTGAAGGTATCTGTCTGTACCAATTGCTTATTCCTTACTGATATGGGCTCAGGGTTGCTCACATTGAGCGTGAACACAAAACTGGTACTAAGATAATGGGATAATCATTTCTTTTATCAGGCGCAATATGACCACTAAATGACAAACATTATACTTAGACATAATGGCAGAACAGCGAGAAAAACAACAGTACTCAAACACACACACAAAACAACAGTACTCCAACACACAAACACAACAGTACTCTAACACATACAAACACAACAGTCCTCCAACACACACACACACACAAACAACAGTACTCTAACACATACAAACACAACAGTACTCCAACACACACACACACAAACAACAGTACTCCAACACACACACAAACAACTGTACTCCAACACACACACAAACAACAGTACTCTAACACACACACAAACAACAATACTCTAACACACATAAACAACAGTACTGCAACACACACAAACAACCATACTCCAACACACACAAACAACAGTACTCAAACACACACATAAAAACAGGATCTCCTGAACACAGATGGACCATGATGTTTCAGGAAAGGACATTAAAAATGCAGTCCATGACATCACCTGAAAAGATGCTTTCATGAACTATAACCCTCATTACATCAATATTACTTTACTGCACTAGACTTTCATGAACTACAACCCTCATTACATCAATATTACTTTACTGCACTAGACTTTCATGAACTACAACCGTCATTACATCAATATTACTTTACTGCACTAGACTTTCATGAACTATAACCCTCATTACATCAATATTACTTTACTGCACTAGACTTTCATGAACTATAACCCTCATTACATCAATAATTACTTTACTGCACTAGACTGGATTAATCATCATCATTCATTCTTTTTTAATCCTGTGGGACAGGGAGCAGTAATTTCTGTTTGCCAATGATTTCTAATTCAGGTCATCATCTCCAGCTTTGCCCGAAAGACTCCTACATCTCAGGCTTCCACTTCTACCTTTCTTCCCATATTCTCTCCACCTCCACACATCTACTCCCCTGTGGGTTCAATGATGTTATGTCTAGTTATACTGGACGATTGTCTTATAAAGGTATGGCTATCCATCTCAAGCTCGCTTTATGTATCACTGCGGAGGCAGACTGTAGTCTGGCTAAACATTGCATGCCTTAGTTAACTATTGCTTCTGGTCACCTGATAGGAAAGATGCAATGATAATATGTATTGCCAAAAATAAATCAAGTAAAATTGATGAAACAATCAAGAATATATCACAATTTTTGTCAGCAACTGACATTTGTTTTCCACACACAAGCGGTAACAAACTGATGTAAAAAAAATAATATATAAAACATTTGCTTTGATGTTGATGATTTTTTTTCTCTGGCATCATAATGTAATTGTCACAGTTAGGTAAGTGTTACAGGTATGTAATTGTCACAGTTATGTAAGTGTCACAGTTATGTAAGTGTCACAGTTATGTAAGTGGTTTTTTTTAGTGGTAAATATTGCTATAGGGGAGAGGAGTGTTAGAGGCCTGACCTATACTAGGTATCAGCTTTATCAGGTGGGGTGATCAGTTCCCAGTTTTGCTGACTTTGCCTTCCCTAACTTAAGAACACATTTAGGTACCCATTTTGTTACAGCAGGGTAGGCTGCAGCCTGTTGCAACCTGGTTTCAAACCCAGTTCCTCTTCCTAAAAAAGCATGTGCTCTAACAACTCTACCACTCAAAACCATGAAAGTGACTACAGTGATAAAAAAAAAAAAGATGCAAATGAGTATAATAAAATGGCAAAACAGAGTGACTGGAAACTCAAGGGCAAGTAGTTGTGAAGATTAAAAAAGTAGCTGTGAAGATTCACAAAGTAGTTGTGAAGATTCACAAAGTAGTTGTGAAGATTCACAAAGTAGTTGTGAAGATTCACAAAGTAGTTGTGAAGATTCACAAAGTAGTTGTGAAGATTCACAAAGTAGTTGTCAAGATTCACAAAGTAGTTGTCAAGATTCACAAAGTAGTTGTCAAGATTCACAAAATAGTTGTCAAGATTCACAAAGTAGTTGTCAGGATTCACAAAGTAGTTGTCAAGATTCACAACCCTTTACGACAGTCAGTACAGAGCTTGATAATGATAATGAAGATCCAACAACTACTCCCGGGCATGTGTTATAATCATCGTTAGTTTGTGATCCTTACAGAACATGATGAAGCTGCCAGTCCCATACACAACCTCGTATACGTGACCTGGTTGTCATGCCCCAGGGTACAGTAGTCCTATTCTTTCTTTGCCTCATCAGAGACCCCCAGGGATCTAGACGGGGAGGGGGGAGGAAGGGGGGGGGGGGGTGGTGTTATAATGTACAAATGAATAGTTCATGTGTGTCAATAACTGAATGTAATAATGTCCTAATCAATGATCACAAACAATTATAATCAACCCATCAGGCTATCTTTTTCGTGTGTACCTACCACATCAACATGTCCACGCTGACAAGCCAGGTGTAAGGGTGTATCTCCATTTAGGGCCTGCTCATTGACCAGTGACCCGTTCTGAAGCAAGGCCTGTACCGTCTGAGGAACGCCTTGTAATGCAGCATAATGCAGAGCTGTCATACCTAAGACAGATATAGCATGTGACACAACTATAAAACTGTGGTGGTGATGGTGGTGGTGTTGGTGGTGATGGTGGTGGTGTTGGTGGTGATGATGGTGGTGGTGGTGGTGATGGTGGTGGTGATGGTGGTGGTGGTGATGGTGATGGTGCCCTGATGATAATGATGAAGATTATAGTAATAAAGATGGTGGGGATTGCTGTATGTGTGTACTTAAAGTGTGCAATGCGTGTGATTAAATTTTTGTGTCCATTTTTGTTTTTCAATAGAAGCTCTTCTTGTGATGATTTAAATATTGGTGTGAAGAATGTGCATATCTGACAACCAGATCTCCCTTTCCTGCAACATCTTCAAAGACAGATTTTTTTTTTTTTTTAAGATCTGGCTACAGTTGAGGGAAATAACTGGACATATTTTAGAGCTACATGTTGTAAAGTCTACAGTCCTAGCAGTCTAGAATGGTCAGGAAAGTCTGACTGTATTTCTGGCTCCACAAGATCTTGTCCCCATAAAACAGGTGTTCTGGTCATGATTTACTGTGCTCTTTCAGTCATCATCATCATCATCTGTACTCATTACACAGACTTGTGCCTCCACCGTAGCTGATCCACGTACAGGAAGTTGGCAACAAACATTTACATGCTCTTGTAGCAGTTGTTTATGTGGTAATTTGTTGTACGTGATGAGGTTGCCAGTCTCATACACAACCTCATATTAGTTGCCTTGTGTGACATGATGAGGTTACCAGTCTCATACACAACCTCATATTAGTTGCCTTGTGTGACATGATGAGGTTACCAGTCTCATACACAACCTCATATTAGTCACCTTGTGTGACATGATGAGGTTACCAGTCTCATACACAACCTCATATTAGTTGCCTTGTGTGACATGATGAGGTTACCAGTCTCATACACAACCTCATATTAGTTACCTTGTGTGACATGATGAGGTTACCAGTCTCATACACAACCTCATATTAGTCACCTTGTGTGACATGATGAGGTTACCAGTCTCATACACAACCTTATATTAGTCACCTTGTGTGACATGATGAGGTTACCAGTCTCATACACAACCTCAAATTAGTTACCTTGTGTGACATGATGAGGTTACCAGTCTCATACACAACCTCATATTAGTCACCTTGTGTGACATGATGAGGTTACCAGTCTCATACACAACCTCATATTAGTCACCTTGTGTGACATGATGAGGTTACCCGTCTCATACACAACATCATATTAGTCACCTTGTGTGACATGATGAGGTTACCAGTCTCATACACAACCTCATATTAGTTACCTTGTTTGACATGTCGGAGGGTACAGTCGTCCTGTTCTTTCTTAATCCCTTCACAGACCCCCAAGAACGACCTCCCGGCTGCTGCTACCTGTTACAGGTGTACGTCAATATTACCACAAGAAAATATTTGCTACAGCAACCAAGGCACGTCAAATGACGCCTGCTGGGGTAGATGATCATGTCCCTCCATAGATTTTGATTTGCGATACTCTCTATAAGTTCTGTTGTTAACCTCTTCCCATACCACAGTATTAAGCTGTCCATTATCTGTTGACAAACAAACATAGACAAACAGACACAGACAAACAGACACAGACAAACAAACACAGACAAACACAGACAAACAAACACAGACAAACAGGGAACTCCTCTTTGAGAAGTGGTAAATGACACAATACTGCCCTAGTAGGTCATTCACCTGGCTATTTACGTCATCGTTTCTACAGTCCCATGTCTGTTTTTATGTACTCATGGAATCAATCTCCAGGGTTAGACAGGTAGATAGAGGCAGGCCACACACCTGGAATCTCCAGGGTTAGACAGGTAGATAGAGGCAGGCCACACACCTGAAGAGGCAGGCCACACACCTGGAATCTCCAGGGTTAGACAGGTAGATAGAGGCAGGCCACACACCTGGAATCTCCAGGGTTAGACAGGTAGATAGAAGCAGGCCACACACCTGGAATCTCCAGGGTTAGACAGGTAGATAGAGGCAGGCCACACACCTGGAATCTCCAGGGTTAGACAGGTAGATAGAGGCAGGCCACACACAACAACAAAACGGAGAAGATAACTGGAGACAGACATCAAAGGGATAATGAAGACATTGGAAGACCATATATGGATGGCACAGGAAAGCAGAGCTCGGCATGAGTTTGTTGATGGCCTATGGAGGAGTTATCTACCCTTCCAAGATGGAGGTGAAATTCTTTTCTCACCTTAGACGCCGGAAGAAAAACATCAGGAATGTGTATATTTCGATGGATAGTACCATGTTATGTTAAATTATAGAATAACAGATACATCAGAGTATCTAGTGGTGTAGATATTTTCCTATAACTGACCTCGAAACCCTCGAATCGGTCGGTTGGATAGGAGGGTTGATCAGAGAGTTAACAAGTCACTATCGTAAAACAAGCGATTGTTACCGAAACAGAACCAGGCTCGACAGTAAACATGACTCATTCTAATATCTTGGAGGCTAAGGAGATTTTCAAAATTGGATACTGGAATGTAAGAACTATGTATCAAGATGGACTGGGGGACCTGGATTTCGCAGATGATTTAGCATTCTTTTTAAACTCCCAGACAATCCCAAGAAACAGTAAATAATTTGTGTCATCTCTCGGTTAAAATAGGTCTCCAAATAAATGCCTCTAAAACTAAAGCTATGAACTTTTCTAACGAGACCTTTGATATCATCTTGAACGGGGAAAAACTACAGAAAGTTGAAAGTTTCAATTATTTAGGCAGTAAAATGACTCAGGATGGTGACACAACAAGAGAAATCCATACTAGAATTGCTTTGGCAGCTAGCGCCTTCAATAGATTATCTAACATTTGGAAATTACGATCATTGAATATACATACCAAGCTTCGTCTGTTTAATTTAAATGTTATCTCAGTGTTAACATACGGCTGTGAGAGTTGGAAAATAACAAAATCATTGGAGAACAAGCTGAATACATTCGAGAACAAATGTCTTAGAAAACTCATGAACATCAGTTGGAAAGAATTCAAGACTAATCGACAAATAAGAGAAGACTCTAGGCAGAAATATGTCTCCGACTATATAAGGAAAAGACGATGGTCATATATCGGTCATGTCCTACGAATGCAAAACAACAGAATACCACTACAGGCGCTCACTTGGGTTCCTGAGGGTAAGAGGAAAAAAGGAAGACCAAAAGAAACACTCAGAAGAACAATAATAAGAGAAGGAAGAACGTTGGGCCTAAATAATGTGCAAGAGCTAAGAGGAGTGGCGTCACAACGAACAACCTGGAGAGCACTGGTTTCTGCCTTATGCGCCGTGTTTGGTGCTTAAAGAATTTATTATTATTATTATGGTCCTTACTGAGCTGAATGATCATGATGATATTTTTATGTTGATGATGGTGATGATGATATTGATGGTGTTGATGATGATGTTAATGTTATGATATTGATGGTGGTGATGATGTTGATGTTATGATGTTGATGATGGTGTTGATGTTATGATGTTGATGATGCAGGTGATGATGCTGACCATGATGATGATGGCAATCCATACACACACACACACACACAAAATGCAGACTAAAAACCAATCATTTGTTTTTATGTCCTTGTACCACTAGTAGGCGCTCAGCATACCCCATACCACAGCCTGGCACACGCTGGTACGTATCAACTGAAATGCTTACAAAAATGACACGCGCGTGCACGATTACCATTGCTCACCTTTATTATCCTTAAGTCCTGGTGATGTACCACTGTCCAGTAAAATTCGCAACATCTGGGCATCGGGCTTAAGAGCAGCATGGTGGAGGGCAGACATTCTGTAAACACGTTCAATATAAGACTTTAGTAAGACAAGACACATCATTTAACAGACAGTGAACTGACCTTGTGCCCGTAGCTAACCTAACAAGACATCCACACATGGGACCAACGCTGTAGATGCTCCTCTTGCAGGACGCTGCACCAAAAGCCTTCATGTGATCTTGCAGTGGTAGTTTCCGTAACAGGTTGTCTTACATGATGATCTTGCTTAATCCATCCACCATCTGTACCAGTTGCCACTAATATGATGAGCTTGCTTACTCCATCCACCATCTGTACCAGTTGCCACTTACATGATGAGCTTGCTTACTCCATCCACCATCTGTATCAGTTGCCACTTACATGATGAGCTTGCTTAATCCATCCACCATCTGTACCAGTTGCCACTTACATGATGAGCTTGCTTAATCCATCCACCACCTGTATCAGTTGCCACTTACATGATGAGCTTGCTTAATCCATCCACCACCTGTATCAGTTGCCACTTACATGATGAGCTTGCTTAATCCATCCACCACCTGTACCAGTTGCCACTTACATGATGAGCTTGCTTAATCCATCCACCATCTGTACCAGTTGCCACTTACATGATGAGCTTGCTTAATCCATCCACCACCTGTATCAGTTGCCACTTACATGATGAGCTTGCTTAATCCATCCACCACCTGTACCAGTTGCCACTTACATGATGAGCTTGCTTAATCCATCCACCACCTGTACCAGTTGCCACTTACATGATGAGCTTGCTTAATCCATCCACCACCTGTACCAGTTGCCACTTACATGATGATCTTGCTTACTCCATCCACCACCTGTACCAGTTGCCACTTACATGATGAGCTTGCTTAATCCATCCACCACCTGTACCAGTTGCCACTTACATGATGAGCTTGCTTAATCCATCCACCATCTGTATCAGTTGCCACTTACATAATGAGCTTGCTTAATCCATCCACCATCTGTATCAGTTGCCACTTACATGATGAGCTTGCTTAATCCATCCACCATCTGTACCAGTTGCCACTAACATGATGAGCTTGCTTAATCCATCCACCATCTGTACCAGTTGCCACTTACATGATGAGCTTGCTTAATCCATCCACCATCTGTACCAGTTGCCACTAACATGATGAGCTTGCTTACTCCATCCACCATCTGTACCAGTTGCCACTTACATGATGATCTTGCTTAATCCATCCACCATATGTACCAGTTGCCACTTACATGAGGAGCTTGCTTAATCCATCCACCATCTGTACCAGTTGCCACTTACATGAGGAGCTTGCCTAATCCATTCACCACCTGTATCAGTCGCAACTTACATGATGACCTTGCCTAATCCATCCACCACCTGTATCGGTTGCCACTTACCACACGCACGAGGAGGCAGTAATTTTAATATCTCCTTCCCACGTCAAAGGCCCAATGCCACCCCCCCCCCCTCCCAAGGGGAGAATCACAGCAAACATAAAATAAGCTCGTTGTCTGTGTAAAAGGTAAAAAAGGTAAATAATGTCCTATAGCAGATCCTGCCGTAGGGAGTGAAGTGTTAGAGACGTCACTAAACTAGGTCCAGATTCGAGAGGTGGAGTGAGCAGTTCCCTTCCTCGCTGCCTTTGCGTTTCCTAACTCAAGAGCACAGCTCGGTCCCCACTTACACTGTAGCGTTACGCCACCGGGTTTCGAACCAAGTATTTTTGCCGCGAGAGACCAGCACTCTGTGTGATTTATGCAAAATACAATCAGGGAAGACAACACATACAAATGTAAGAACATCAAACGAGCATGTGGAGTTATTTCCCTTCCAGGTGTCCAAGAGAAGTGAACGACACCAGGAAGCTGTTAGAACTGGATTAGACCGGTAAGTGCAGAGATAGAGAGACAACGAAAGACAAAAATGGAACATACAATTTCGTCAATATACGTTCCGTCATTCTCTAACAGATAAAAATGTTAAGGAAAACATAGCGGACACTGCAGTAGGGTAGACTGCAGCGTGATGCTGTTGGTTTCGAACCCAGTAATTATGCATCGAAAAGTAATCACCCGAAGAAGTGTGCCACTCGATTTTCTCGTCCTTCTGTCTTTAGCGACACAGAATTATCTCCACCTATTTAATATTACCAGTCATAAGCAGCGCTATGGTTGATGTATCAAGGTTTTTTTTTCTTCCTTAAATGTACAACAATAAAAACATGCATATATATATATATATATATATATATATATATATATATATATATATATATATATATATATATATATATATATATATATATATATATATATATATATATATATATATATATATATATATATATATATATATATATATATAATACAAACATTATAACAACCAATGAAAATGTCCGTAATTTTGACACATCCAATCCATGTTAATTTAAAGAGTCTCTAAGGAAACAAATAAAACTACTACTCCCTCAAGCATGTCGTAAGTGGCAACTAATATGAGACAGTGCATGGAAGCTGACATACTCATCATGTACAACACATTGCTACAGAAGCCACCTCTACACAAGCCACCTCTACAGAAGCCACCTCTACAGAAGCCACCTCTACAAAATGTTTTGATGCCACGTGTTTCCTCCAATGTGCCAGCTGCAGTAGTGCCTTCAAGTTTCATAAAGACCCGAAAGGTGATATGACAATGATGACACCCTGAAGGAGCTTACATGTGACAATGATGACACTCTGAAGGAGCTTACATGTGACAATGATGACACTCTGAAGGAGCTTACATGTGACAATGATGACACTCTGAAGGAGCTTACATGTGACAATGATGACACTGAAGGAGCTTACATGTGACAATGATGACACTCTGAAGGAGCTTACATGTGACAATGATGACACTCTGAAGGAGCTTACATGTGACAATGATGACACCCCGAAGGAGCTTACATGTGACAATGATGACACTCTGAAGGAGCTTACATGTGACTATGATGACACTCTGAAGGAGCTTACATGTGACAATGATGACACTCTGAAGGAGCTTACATGTGACAATGATGACGCCCTGAAGGAGCTTACATGTGACAATGATGACACTCTGAAGGAGCTTACATGTGACAATGATGACACTCTGAAGGAGCTTACATGTGACAATTATGACACTCTGAAGGAGCTTACATGTGACAATGATGACACTATGAAGCAGCTTACATGTGACAATGATGACACTCTGAAGGAGCTTACATGTGACAATGATGACACTCTGAAGGAGCTTACATGTGACAATGATGACACTCTGAAGGAGCTTACATGTGACAATGATGACACTTTGAAGAAGCTTACATGTGACAATGATGACACTCTGAAGGAGCTTACATGTGACAATGATGACACTCTGAAGGAGCTTACATGTGACAATAATGACACTCTGAAGGAGCTTACATGTGACAATGATGACACTCTGAAGGAGCTTACATGTGACAATGATGACACTTTTAAGGAGCTTACATGTGACAATGATGACACTTTGAAGGAGCTTACATGTGACAATGATGACACTTTGAAGCTTACATGTGACAATCATGACGCTCTGAAGGAGCTTACATGTGACAATGATGACGATCTGAAGGAGTTTACATGTGACAATGATGACACTTTGAAGGAGCTTACATGTGACAATGATGACACTTTGAAGGAGCTTACATGTGACAATGATGACACTTTGAAGGAGCTTACATGTGACAATAATGACGCTCTGAAGGAGCTTACATGTGACAATAATGACGCTCTGAAGGAGCTTACATGTGACAATGATGACACTTTGAAGGAGCTGACATGTGATAATGATGACACTTTGAAGGAGCTTACATGTGACAATGATGACACTCTGAAGGAGCTTACATGTGACAATGATGACGCTCTGAACGAGTTTACATGTGACAATGATGACACTTTGAAGGAGCTTACATGTGACAATGATGACACTTTGAAGGAGCTTACATGTGACAATAATGACGCTCTGAAGGAGCTTACATGTGACAATAATGACGCTCTGAAGGAGCTTACATGTGACAATGATGACACTCTGAAGGATCTTACATGTGACAATAATGACGCTCTGAAGGAGCTTACATGTGACAATAATGACGCTCTGAAGGAGCTTACATGTGACAATGATGACACTCTGAAGGAGCTTACATGTGACAATAATGACGCTCTGAAGGACCTTACATGTGACAATGATGACACTTTGAAGGAGCTTACATGTGACAATAATGACGCTCTGAAGGAGCTTACATGTGACAATGATGACACTTTGAAGGAGCTTACATGTGACAATGATGACACTTTGAAGGAGCTTAAATGTGACAATAATGACGCTCTGAAGGAGCTTACATGTGACAATAATGACGCTCTGAAGGAGCTTACATGTGACAATTATGACACTTTGAAGGAGCTTACATGTGACAATAATGACACTCTGAAGGAGCTTACATGTGACAATGATGACACTTTGAAGGAGCTTACATGTGACAATAATGACACTTTGAAGGAGCTTACATGTGACAATGATGACACTTTGAAGGAGCTGACATGTGACAATAATGACGCTCTGAAGGAGCTTACATGTGACAATAAGGACACTCTGAAGGAGCTTACATGTGACAATAATGACACTTTGAAAGAGCTTACATGTGACAATGATGACGCTTTGAAAGAGCTTACATGTGACAATGATGACACTCTGAAGGAGCTTACATGTGACAATGATGACACTTTGAAGGAGCTTACATGTGACAATAATGACACTTTGAAGGACCTTACATGTGACAATAATGACGTTCTGAAGGAGCTTACATGTGACAATAATGACGCTCTGAAGGAGCTTACATGTGACAATGATGACACTTTGAAGGAGCTGACATGTGATAATGATGACACTTTGAAGGAGCTTACATGTGACAATGATGACACTCTGAAGGAGCTTACATGTGACAATGATGACGCTCTGAAAGAGTTTACATGTGACAATGATGACACTTTGAAGGAGCTTACATGTGACAATGATGACACTTTGAAGGAGCTTACATGTGACAATAATGACGCTCTGAAGGAGCTTACATGTGACAATAATGACGCTCTGAAGGAGCTTACATGTGACAATGATGACACTCTGAAGGATCTTACATGTGACAATAATGACGCTCTGAAGGAGCTTACATGTGACAATAATGACGCTCTGAAGGAGCTTACATGTGACAATAATGACACTTTGAAAGAGCTTACATGTGACAATGATGACGCTTTGAAAGAGCTTACATGTGACAATGATGACACTCTGAAGGAGCTTACATGTGACAATGATGACGCTTTGAAAGAGTTTACATGTGACAATGATGACACTTTGAAGGAGCTTACATGTGACAATGATGACACTTTGAAGGAGCTTACATGTGACAATGATGACACTTTGAACGAGCCTGCTTATGACAATGATGATACTCTGAACGAGCCTACATGTGACAATTATGGCACTTTGAAGAAGCTTACATGTGACAATAAAAACATGTCAATCAACTATATAGGAAGCGTGTGTGTTTGCCATGCTTTTAATTGCTTATATCAAAGTAACACAACATATGATACACTTGCCGAGGGTGTCAATCATGGCTACTACTCAAACAATAATATATATGCCAGATGAGAGATGGACGGCTTAGCTTTTAGCCTGTTTAATCAAGGACACAGGAAACATGCCAGGAATGTGTAATAAATGGGGCGGTGTGGGGCGGCCACAGCTGGTTAAACACATACTACGAATACTAAAACGGTACAGAAAGTATTTTGAGGTGACTGTCAGATCAGGACTCATAAACATGGTGCACGTGATGATGGCCAGATAATTTTAGCTCGTGCAGCGGAAAGTTTTTTTTTTTTTTTTTAAGTACACAATATTTTTTAAAAAGTAATAACGTGTGGTTGATCATAAATCTCTCTAAATCTCTCTCTCTCTCTCTCTCTCTCTCTCTCTCTCTCTCTCTCTCTCTCTCTCTCTCTCTCGATCGCTATCTCCCTCTCTCTCTCCCTCCACCTCTCCACATGCTGTATTTGTTTGCACAGGCAACATTTGCCCCGACACTAATCACCCCCTCTCCCACTTAGCGATGATTAAAAATCAACACGTCCCCGCCCTAAAATAAACACTGTAGTCTTGTCCAGCAGCAGACAGTTTTTTTTACTAGTAACGTCTGTACAAGCGATGCCCGGTCTCGACTGTCATCACCAAAACATGATAAACTTGTACACATTACACAACACAGGAAGCTTAGAATAAAGTCGAGACCTATGCTTTACAGGGAGCTAAAAAAACAGAGAAACATTCAGTAAAACAGAATGACAGAGAGAGACATTCATTAAAACTGAATAACAGAGAAAGAAATTCAGTAAAACAGAATTACAGAGAGAGACATTCATTAAAACTGAATGACAGAGAGAGAGATTCATTAAAACACAACGACAAAGAGAGACATTCAGTAAAACAGAATGACAGAGAGAGAGACATTCATTAAAACACAATGACAGAGAGAGCGACATTCAGTAAAACAGAATGACAGAGAGAGACATTCAGTAAAACACAACGACAGAGAGACATTTAGCAAAACAGAATGACAGAGAGAGACATTCAGTAAAATACAACGACAGAGAGACATTCAGTAAAGCAGAATGACAGAGAGAGACATTCAGTAAAACAGAATGACAGAGAGACATTCAGTAAAACAATGACAGAGAGAGACATTAATTAAAACACGACAGAGAGAGACATTCAGTAAAACACAACGACAGAGAGAGACATTCAGTAAACACAACGACAGACATTCAGTAAAACACAACGACAGAGAGAGACATTCAGTAAACACAACGACAGAGAGAGACATTCAGTAAAACAGAATGACAGAGAGACATTCAGTAAAACAATGACAGAGAGAGACATTAATTAAAACACGACAGAGAGAGACATTCAGTAAACACAACGACAGAGACATTCAGTAAAACACAACGACAGAGACATTTAGTAAAACACAACGACAGAGACATTCATTAAAACACAACGACAGAGAGAGACATTCAGTAAAACACAATGACAGCGAGCGACATTCAGTAAAACTGACGGAATTAATGAGTGAATGAATTAGTATTTTTGGGTATAATTCGCCTATACATTATTGAGGGATGGAAACCTGGTGGTAATGCCACGCTCTAGTCTGCCCTGCTGTAAATGGGTATCTACTTCTGCTTTTGAGTTAGTGATGCCTAAGGCAGTGATGAAGTGAACTGGGCACCCCGTCTGTGATAAGGTTGGATCTAGCACGGTAACGTCTCTAACACTTCACTCCCCTATGACAGTTTCTGTTATGGAACTATCTTTACCTTGACCTTGCGCTCTTCCAACTGGTATAGCGGTGGTCGAATAATTAGTAACTCTCACGCCGTTAACTTTAAATGTTGGGTCAGCAGTTGGTCTGGTTTAACTCTGACATCTACTAAACAATGTCTTGTTTAATTCTGACATCTACTAAACATTGACTGGTTTAATTCTGACATCTACTAAACACTGACTGGTTTAATTCTGACATCTACTAAACATTGACTGGTTTAATTCTGACATCTACTAAACATTGACTGGTTTAATTCTGACATCTACTAAACACTGACTGGTTTAATTCTGACATCTACTAAACACTGAATGGTTTAATTCTGACATCTACTAAACATTGACTGGTTTAATTCTGACATCTACTAAACACTGACTGGTTTAATTCTGACATCTTCTAAAAATTGACTGGTTTAATTCTGTCATCTACTAAACAATGTCTGGTTTAATTCTGACATCTGCTAAAATTGACTGGTTTAATTCTGTCATCTACTAAACAATGTCTGGTTTAATTCTGACATCTGCTAAAATTGACTGGTTTAATTCTGACATCTACTAAACACTGAATGACATCCACTGAACAATTGCTAGTTCAATTATCAACTGGTTTTTGTATGTGCATGCGTACATTAATATGTGTGTAAACATAACTCACACACGCCTTCAATAAATCACATACATCAACACAAAGACCACTTTCATTACTCACCCATCTGCATTTTGGAAGTTGACGTTCAACTTCTTGCTACTTCCAATTTTTTCTGGGAAAGACAAATCACAAGAGCAAACCATTACTACAGACCTCTGTAGCCAACTACAGCCAACTGAGCTATTGCGGGAGCAAACAATCAGCTCCAAACTTATCTAATTACATCGATTTCTTAGCATTTTTTAAACACATACAACATTCGGTGCCATGTATTTTAATGATTATTTTCATGACGCCAGGAATTTTTAATACACGACGACTCATGTGTGTATGAAAGTAACAATCATTTGCATTACATTTTTAAAAATAAGATTTGAAAACAAATGGTTGCATTTTAGATTATTTTTAAATATTGAGCAAAAAACAAACATAACTAAAATGTTATACAAGCAAATATGTTCTATTATGCTTCTTGTGGTATCATTATTTCCCTTAGAAAGGAAGGATGGATATTACATCCCTTGAAAAGAGGGACGCAAAAATGTGAATTCATTTCAACATTTGAATTATATCGCTTGAAAAGAAGTGGGTAAAAATTAAAATTATTTTTCATAACTTTACAAAAACTTAAAGTGGCCTCGGTATGAATCACTAAAATAAGTTCCAAGCAAGAGCTTCTGTCTTCTAAACGTGCCTCGGATGATGAAAGGTTAAGACGTTGGCTTCACTTCTTCCCACGTCAGTATTTTGACGGGTGTACTTGCTCGTATTTAATATAACATAAACATACGTTTCTTCACACCATTTTTGTTATCAAGAACGTACAAAGCAGGGGCAGGCCAAGAGGTCAGGCGGGCAGGCCAAGTGGTCAGGCAATCAGGCAGTGCCCGAGTTCCCATAGCAGAAGGGGGAGGGGGGGGGGGCTCAATCTCCCCCAACCTCCATCACTGTCAAGCAAATAATACCTCACTGCCCGGAGGCCTTAATCATTATCCCTCCATCCCTGGTATGAAGAATGTTATCATCATCTAATCTTCAGACATGGCACCTGGAATACTCCAACATAAAAAGAACAGGGAAAACTGCGCAGGCGGAGACAGAAATGAAACATGTTGGACTGTCCATGTTGTGGAATACTAGGGTACGAGAGATAGAGGATGACCTAAACACACATTCACATGAGAACTAGGAGCAGAAATGACAAGAAGACATAGATAGACTTTGAGTTGATGACACGGGACAAGAAGAACATGACATGAGTTTGTTGATGACACGGGATCGAGGACATGACATGAGTTTGTTGATGACACGGGATCGAGGACATGACATGAGTTTGTTGATGACACGGGACAAGAGGACATGAGATGAGTTTGTTGATGACACGGGATCAAGGACATGACATGAGTTTGTTGATGACACGGGATCGAGGACATGACATGAGTTTGTTGATGACACGGGACAAGAAGAACATGACATGAGTTTGTTGATGACACGGGACAAGAGGACATGACATGAGTTTGTTGATGACACGGGATCGAGGACATGACATGAGTTTGTTGATGACACGGGATCGAGGACATGACATGAGTCTTTTGATGACACGGGACAAGAAGAACATGACATGAGTTTGTTGATGACACGGGACAAGAGGACATGACATGAGTTTGTTGATGACACGGGATCGAGGACATGACATGAGTTTGTTGATGACACGGGACAAGAAGAACATGACATGAGTTTGTTGATGACACGGGATCGAGGACATGACATGAGTTTGTTGATGACACGGGATCGAGGACATGACATGAGTCTTTTGATGACACGGGACAAGAAGAACATGACATGAGTTTGTTGATGACACGGGATCGAGGACATGACATGAGTTTGTTGATGACACGGGACAAGAAGAACATGACATGAGTTTGTTGATGACACGGGACAAGAAGAACATGACATGAGTTTGTTGATGACACGGGACAAGAAGAACATGACATGAGTTTGTTGATGACACGGGACAAGAGGACATGACATGAGTTTGTTGATGATACGGGACAAGAAGAACATGACATGAGTTTGTTGATGACACGGGACAAGAAGAACAAGACATGAGTTTGTTGATGACACGGGACAAGAGGACATGACATGAGTTTGTTGATGACACGGGATCGAGGACATGACATGAGTTTGTTGATGACACGGGACAAGAAGAACATGACATGAGTTTGTTGATGACACGGGATCGAGGACATGACATGAGTTTGTTGATGACACGGGATCGAGGACATGACATGAGTTTTTTGATGACACGGGACAAGAAGAACATGACATGAGTTTGTTGATGACACGGGATCGAGGACATGACATGAGTTTGTTGATGACACGGGACAAGAAGAACATGACATGAGTTTGTTGATGACACGGGACAAGAGGACATGACATGAGTTTGTTGATGGCACGTGACAAGAGGACATGACATGAGTTTGTTGATGGCACGTGACAAGAGGACATGACATGAGTTTGTTGATGACACGTGACAAGAGGACATGACATTAGTTTGTTGATGACTGTTACGGTGTTATTTTAAATGACGGCGTCTGCTGGGGTTTAGCCGTGCGCAACGTTTAGGGGTCATTAACATTTATAGAATATGTCGATATTTTACGGTATACTGAACGCGAAATATATGCGGAGATTATGACGCATTCGCGTTGGGAAGGTCACGCTGGGTGACTTGGTTACATTGCCCTTGTTACGCTATCCGTCAAGCAAGAAAGTCGTGTCTTGTATTTCTTCCAAGGAAAAAGGCTTAGTATATAGCCTATATTATATATATGAATCAATGTAGAACTCAGGGTCAGTTCGGATATTAATCTAAGTATGAGATTAATTAAATTAAATTAAATTATGGAAGGAGAATCGCATTATGATTCAAATTGTAGCTGTCAAGAACTCATGCGCTCATTTCTGGCTGTTGACTACAACAGCGCACGTATATAGCCACGATGTTCATCTGACATATTGTTTTGACACGGACGGATACTTACTGATATTATTTGGAATTCATTGTTATGCTGAACTGTACATGAAGTTTTGTGAATGTCGGATATTGTCTTTTGTATGAACCTCAATACATGTGGACTCAGAACAGAAGGCTTGATCTTTTACTTACGTTTCGGGTTTGGTTCACAGCTGTAAATGTTTACGTTTTTCCAGCACGATAGCTCTCCCACAAGGGAAATCAACTAATATATAATATGCAAATCAGAACGTCGAAGGGATGTTCTGATGGTCAGAGCTAACCATCAATACCAAACATTAACTACGTCTAGAGAGTGACTTTACTCTTCAATCAATAATAGAAGAACGAAGGAACAGCAGCAAACACACCAACCAACCCGTCACAACTGGTGGCCATTAGTGGTCTTGAAATTTTCAAAAGAGCGAACCTCAAAAAAATAAGACATTTTTCCTTTCGAGCCGAAATGGACATTATTATGCAAAAACACCGGTGACGTCATGCCCTTGACAACAGTACGAACGGTTGCAAAAGTCAGCAACATTCAATGTCCTTCAAAAAAATTTATTTGGAGCTCTCAAACAGCAAATGAAACGTATTGCTAATGTCTTCAATGTTTCAAACAAGCTCGCGAGTCTGTTGGCGAAGCAGATAATGTACTGTATTACTGCCAAAAAAAGATAAGTAACTGATTTTAAACGTTACCATATTTCGTCCTGTTTGTCCGATAACGCCATGTTCTTTTTTTTTGTAGCCATGTTAAATATTGTTTCTGTCCTTTTACATGTAGCGGGTATGGATGGGCGGCGAATTATAATCAGTTCTATGGCTCCTTGGATGCTACGAATTGATTGTAATTGTTCTTAAGGCCGTGAATTAATAGCATTTCGCGAAGAACGCGTCGAATACATTATCGGTGATCGTGTCGTTCGGACTTGCATTAATTCACCTTGCATGTTAGGTGTATAGTCGTGTTATAACTGTGGTATTCTAGTGTATTTGGTTCTAATTTTTATTCAGTTCTTTAACAATGTTTGTAATCTATCGTGTTTTTTCTGACCTTACTATCATTCAGTTTATATTTTTGTTGTACAACCGTTAATGAGTCCATGTATACGTCACTAATTGTTGTGTACGCAGGTTAATTATCTATTCAGTTCATTCTTTGATTCTCACTTCCGGTCTAGTCAACTTAGTTGTAAATGCATTTTTATTGTGAAAATGTCTTTGTTGTATGTTAATAATGTTCTGTAATCCTTGGTTAACCCATTGTATTGTTTGTCTTCATTTCATCCCTTTATAATTTAATATTAATGCTATAATTTATTCATTAATAAGAGTATAGATTAATATGATTAAAATTTTATGAGTTTTAAGGAGAAATTATGGACTTTGCACCAATTTGCAGTGATGGTCCAAGAAATGGGCAATGCACTTTATTGCTCATGATTATGTCATAATATACTATGATTAATTATTATAACTTTATAACATATTAAGACATATTAAATATTAATTAGTACACTTTCTCAGTACTACAGTGGGAACTTGGTGACAATTAAGATTAAATAACCTAATTATTTAGGAATAATACCCATAATTATTAAATATTAATATTAAGTGCATGATATAATTTCAGCACCTTATATAACTAACTATCATAACTATTTATGATAGATATTAGCGGGTATATATATATATATAATATTTTTACAAAATATTATAGATTTGTGGAACTTATAAATAACAGTACGGGAATACTGCAATTTCTTATATTAATTATTCATTCGTTGAGTAATTATAATTATCGACATAGATTCTGGTGGTGATTACAAGACATAAGTAATTGAATACTTAAATAATTCAACTTCAAGAATGCTTACCTTGGATCATTTCATTAAAATTGGAAAAGATTGTAACAAAAAAGGAGATGCACTCCTTGAATTTGCGGAACAACAACTTGCGAACCATAAGGCAGAGATGGAAGAACTTGAAAAAAAAGAGGCTGAAAAGAAAGCTATTGCTAAGGCAGAAGAGGAGGAAAGGAAAGCTATTGCTAAGGCAGAGATGGAAGAACTTGAAAGAAAAGAGGCTGAAAAGAAAGCTATTGCTAAGGCAGAGAAGGAAGAATTAAGACAAGAGGAAGAAAGAAAGATGGCAAGAGATGAAATCCTACGGATTGAAGAAGAGAATAAATTGAAACGACAGGAAATCATATTGCAGCAAGAAATGGAATTGCAACGGCTTAAATTGGAAACAGCAAAACTTAATTCGCAGGGTGCTGCAGCAAGCCAAAATGATAATGCTCAATCTGGATCTTCTTCCAACCGACTTAAGGGCAATTATTACTTTAAGCTACCACCTTTCAAATTACACGTGGACGACCTATCATCATGGCTGGCGCGCTTTGAGGATATATGTAAGGTCAATAACCTTGACAAAACTGCATGGGCACTTAAACTTAAGGAATTTCTGGATGGCGAACCTGCAAGTGCAGCACAAAATATTGATCCTACATTAGCCACAGACTATGAGGCCATTAAGACTTTGTTATTACGTCGTTTCCACTTGAACGAAGAGGCATGTAGATTACGTTTCAAAAGTTTGTTGCCAGATAATAATAAAGATTTTACAGGATTTATTGCTAACATACGCAATACTTTTAACAGATGGGTTGAACTGGCAGGTGTCAACAAATCTTACGACAAGTTAGTCGATTTGTTATTGAGGGATAAAGTATTATCTTCTGTCAGCCCACCATTCTTTGCTTATCTGCAAGAAAGAAAACCAGAAACTATTGATGAGTTAGAAAAAATTTCTTTAAATTACTGCACAGCTCATCCGAATGCTAATATTTCTGGCTCGTTGATAAGAGAACCTCTTCCTGTAGCCTCCAATATGGCATATCATAGTAATAACAAACCAAGAACACACAGTGTAGACAGAGGTAGGTTCAAAGGAAACTATGACATTAATTTTCATAAGGGACAGAATAACTTTAACAATAACTTTAATAGAGGAAGACAACAAAACAGAAATTATTCACCTCAGTCAAGATACAACAGTAATCCACGTAACTCAAGTTATAATCGGTCATATCAATATAATAATGGTAACAATTGGAAGAATAGCGATAATTATAACTCGAGACATCGAGATAACAATTACAATAGACGACAACGGGATAATTCAACTAATTATTCTCGTAATCGTTCTCATTCTCGTGGATCTTCACATTATAACCATAATACCGGGGCAGCAGTTACAAATGATATCACCCCTAAGGTTCAGGTTCCACCTAACGATAATACAATGCATTCTTCTGCTGCATGCTTTGCTATAAATTATAACGTGGCGAATAGTTGCCCACAATGCAATCTTATTTTTCAGAAGGCAAAGGAGACAGTGCTAAACTGCGGACACATTCCACCAGAAGTAGGTCTTGCAGCCAATGATGGAACAGGCTCTCTGATTTTTAACAGAGGGATAGTTAACGGTTCTATAGTTTCTGTATTGAGAGATTCGGGGTCCACAACCATTGGAGTGCGACAGTCGCTGGTACATCCTAGCTGTGCAACGGGGGAATATGTCCGTTGCATGACTTTTGGGGGAACTATTGAGTTTTACCCCACAGCTATTATCCATGTTAAAACACCTTTTTTCACAGGGAACGTGAAGGTATGCATGCTGAAAAAGCCGATTGCAGACCTTATGGTGGGTCGCATACACGGCAGCAAGGATTGTTCACCAGAAGATATTATTGAATGGGAGAGACACAATCTATGCACTGGAAACGCCGTGACGACTAGAGCTCAGACTATGCTCATGGAAAGTGTCAATGATAATAAGATGGATGCAGAGAAACAGGAGGATATTGAGGTCAATTCACCTATTGACAGGGAATCATTTGCAAACAAACAAAAAAATGACAAATCTTTAAATAAATTTTTTAACCTAGTTAATAAGGTTGATAATTTAACATCAGGTAATAATAACAAACATTGGTTTATTATTTTTAATAATAATATACTGATTAGATGTTTTAGTGATAAATCACAGGTAAAACAACAAGTGATGGTACCGGCTGCTTTTAGACGGTACATTCTTCAACACGCGCATGATTCGCAGTGTGCAGGACATATGGGATATACTCGAACACGATCTCGAGTATTGTCTTCATTCTTTTGGCCAGGAGTATCACGGGATATTTCGCAGTATGTACGTTCTTGTACTACGTGCCAGGAAGTGAAAGCACGTGGAGCTTTTCACACGGCGCCTATTCAGGCTTGCGATATCTCAGTACGACCTTTTGACAAGATGGCCATAGATATAATTGGTCCACTTCTACCATCTGCGAGAGGACATAGATTTGTTCTCACGTGCATTGATTTATGCACACGATGGCCAGAAGCCATTCCATTGAAGACCACCACTACCACAGATGTAGCTGATGCATTACATCTAATTTTTTTCTAGAATAGGGTTTCCTAGAAAATTATTATCTGACCATGGGTCGCAGTTTATATCCGATACCATGAAGGAAGTAATGAAAACCTGGAACATTGATAGGAATTTGAGTAGCATTTATCATCCCATGAGTAACGGTGCAGTTGAAAGACTTAACCGTACGCTTAAGCAACTTTTACATAAGGTTACTGTTAAACACCCTCAGGACTGGGACAGAGCACTCCCAGCTGTCCTGTTTGCTTACCGAGAGGTGCCACATGAACAAACTGGCTTCTCTCCCTTTGAGTTAGTTTTTGGTGCCCCTCCGAGAGGTCCTATGGGACTGATAAAAGATTTATTAATTGATGCAGAGATGACTCAGGACACTCAGTCATCTTATGAGTATGTGATTAATCTTCGGAATAATATTATTGAGTCTTGCCAATTGGCAACAGCTTCTTCTGAGGCTGCAAAAGCTAAGGCTCGATCTATACAAAATCGATCTAGACGATTACGCCAATTATTCCCAGGCGATGAGGCTTATGTATTACTCCCTCACAATAACAATAAGTTATTGATCTCATGGACTGGTCCTTATAAGGTTACTGATAAAATTTCAGACGTTGATTACGTCTTAGATATCAAGGGACACAGAAAGATATTCCATATTAATATGCTCAAGCAATTTCATACACGTCCTATACACTTACAGTCAATTTTTCATGAACTAGATGACAATACTGTATCTACTTGTCATTATTCTAATCTATCTGTTATACAGGAGGAAGAATCTTCTTTTCCTGAAGTGCAGATGCCTTTACCTGTACTTATTGTCCAATCTACTGAATCTTGGCGTGATGTGACCATTTCTTCTACGGTTACACCGCAACAGCATCAACGCATTGCTGATCTTCTACAATCTTTCCCAGATGTGTTAACGGATGTACCGGGTTGCACATCTGTAATTAGTCACGATATTATTCTTAACGATGATACACCAATTCGTGTTCATCCTTATTCTGTACCTCTACATTTTCTGAGTAAAACATCTCAGGAACTCGAACAGATGATATCATTAGGTATTATTGAGACTAGTACATCTCCATTTTCTTCTCCTTTAGTCATTGTCCGGAAAAAGGACAACAACATACGTTTATGTGTTGACTATAGGAAACTTAATGCGCAGACAGTACCTGATAGCGAACCACATCCTATCCTTGACGATTTACTTCCTCGTCTATCCAATGTGTCATGAAATATTCTAATCCACATATATAAATTATTAGGTAAATATGAAGCCTAACAAATAAAATTAATAAAGAAAAGAGCAATGGAAAAATAACAGTGCTGTCACAAAGAATGTACTCGAAATCCCCCTTGTTTTCTGCTTCGTCTGCAAATTGTAACGCTTTCACGTTGATAGTAAAAGCTTACTGTATTATTACCCGCTTTCTTCAATGAAACGTGTGCTGCATTTCTAAGAAAAACATTGAGAGGCCCTGCGTAATGACCTAAATTAATCCTAACATTAATTATATTACGTTACCAAAACGAACGAACAGATGGACTCAAGTACAAAAGGATAAAGAGAGAGGGGAGGGCTGAAAATCAGGAACGCATGCAACACGCGTCGCGCGATACACAAATGCTGCCATCACGCGTGTAAGTCTACATGCACTAATTTTTTTTCAGACGGACAGTGATAAAATACACTACCCATTCCCAGAGTTAGGTTTATAAATCATAAAAAACGCTTATTAGGAAAGATAACAATAGATGGGTTTACGTTTGAAAACATAACAGTACCCAGACAGCACATCTTCGAAACAGGGGTAGAAGAAATTGCATATTTTGAACGCAGCCACGTAGCTCCTTTAAATTTGTATTTTTGGGTTCCTTAGGGCTTGCTGACAAATAATATGTAAAACGTTACGCAAATAGTCCAGGAGTTAATAAATTATACCCAAAATAAAATATTGGGGGTGCCTGACAGCATAAAATCATTTCTGCTCATAAGATTTTTTTTTATAACGTGTTTGAAAAAAAATTTACGCTACAGAAATAGCCTACCATGTAAACTTCAAATTGATTGGAGCGCAACAAATGAAAGCCTAACCACGATTGGTCGGGCTATAAATACTATCTTTCGTTGTTAGGGGAGACGGGAAAAGGTAACCGTTTTTCAAACACTTGTCGAAACGGGGCCTCATTGGCCAGACTCGCTGATATACACACTTGGAAGCGTTAGTTCGAAACCACTTGTTTAAATAAGCTTGATAAAGCATCAGTGCGTTGAAGCCAGCTTATATTTTGCTAAATAAAAGCCTGGAAGATAAGCAGATGGGAATTTGTGCCAGTTTGTGCCAGAATTCATTGCTAATCAACGTATCTGTGTTTATTCGTATGAATTGTGGGACCGTGGTCTTGATGGTAGTGAGCAGCACCTGGTCAGAGCTTTGCTGAATCCAGAGTCGGACAGCATACTCCTTGGTCTTTTTAGCTATCAGTGAGGTGTCTCCTGAACCCAGAGGAGAATTCGAGCAGAGGAGTCCTTTCCTGCCGCCATCACGCCAGATAAGCGAATTGGCCAGCTGAGCTCAACATTATGTCCCCTCATCTTGAAATGACTTTGTAAAATTAACATTAAGAGGGGAAATTAATTGTCTTAATATCAGGAACTGAGAACATCTCCAATACTAGTTTCCTTAAGACAAACTATTGAAGTCATGATGACAACTACCAACAGAGCTTGAACAAAACAAAACCAGTATTACCTCATACTACTATTACACAACTGACACACATAGGATATTTTTTAATAATATATGTCACTACCAGATTCATATTAATACATTCTGTACATAACTTGTAATTAACATTGATTGTGATTCCTGGTTCCTTTGTCTTTGAATCAGGACACACATATGCCTTTATGATAGAAATGAATACATATTGTTATTTGAAAAGTTACGAGTGTCTCCTGTAAGATATTCTCATAGAGTGTTGTATGTATGTGAGTGTCACAGTGTTGTCAAGAGTAGTGGATTGAATTGAATTGTTTATCTGTCTGTTGTTGTGACTTACACTTCACCATACTCATACCCTAGACACATAACGTAGCATCACACTATTCCAGAATAATTCTGACTGAGATATATAGATATGTGGTAGCAAGTAAGGTTATCTATAATACACTACTCTTAATAGATATAGATACCTTCACAGCTGATCTCAGTCAGTACACTAAGTTCCCTATAAGTATTTATAACATCCCACTTCACCACATATATTGGGGTCTCGCTCTTGGGATTTTGAATCTTTAACTATTAAAAATATTGGGGGTAATTCACTTCAGGGAATATAAGAATTAAAAGGTATCCTTGGGTGGAATTAAATAAGGTTGAGCTCACGGTGCCTGTGTTGTCCATTATATATATTTAGAATTTGAATTGTTGGTTAGACATTGTAGAAATTTACCTGATAGACAATGGCGGACCTGGCCAAATTTCGATCTGCCGCTGTTCAGACTGCAAAAGAGTTAGGATTAGATGGGCAAGTTATGGTTGCCTATGTCACGACGGAATGTGACAAATTTATTGAACGCGAAGAAAGAAGATTAGAAAAAGAGGCCGAAAGAAAGTTAGAGGCTGAGACTAAGAGGTTGCAAGCTGAGGCTGAGACTAAGAGGTTGCAGATTGAGGCTGACAAAGAGGCTAAAGCATTGGAAGCCGAGGAAAGAAGACAAGTTAGCTGCAGAAAAGAGAAGAAGCTGCAGAAGAGAAGAAATTAGCTGCAGAAAGGGAAGAGAAGAGATTAGCTGCAGAAAGGGAAGCAGAAAAGGAGGAGAAAAGATTACAAAGGGAACATGAGTTACGACTAAGGGAGTTGGAGTTTCAAGGCCATGCTCCTGAAAATGGTGCCAGCCCCTTTGCCTCTGATGCTACGGTTACTCAGGGAGCCTCAACCTCAGCTATGAACTTTCATTTAGATCATTTTGTTGAGAAAGACGATGATATTGAGAGCTATATAAATAGGTATGAACTATTAGCCACCACATATGGGTTAGAGAGAGAAAGGTGGAGCTTAAAGTTATCTCAGGGACTTCGTGGGGCAGCTTATGAAGTTTTTGCAAAAATGAGCAGAGGTGATCAGGAAAATTATGACATGCTAAAGCAGGCTCTTTTGTTAAGATATGAAAAGAATGCTGAATTTTATAGGAAAAAATTTAGGAATGCTAAACTACTGTCAGGTGAAACCTATCACCAGTTCTCTGCACGCATAGAGACATACTTGGAGAAATGGACTTCTCTGGGGAAAACCCAAGATCTTAAGGAAATGGTCCTTATAGAGCAATTAAGAGAGTCCATGGCTCCAGACCTGAGAAAGTTTCTCATGGAACAAGGTGCAGAGAGGCTGGGTGAGTTGCTAAATGTTGCTGAAAGGTATCAAGCAGCTCAAGCAGAGGTAACAGGTAATAAAAAGAAACAGGTGGACAACTTTAGGACACCACAGAACTTTAATAAATTTGATCCTAAGGATCAAAATAAAGGTAAGCACCAATTTGATAGGCCACGGTATGAAAATAAAAATAAATTCCCACAATTCGATGAAAGGAAATATGATGAAAGAAAATCTTTCAACCAAGGAAAAAGGTGGTGTAAAAATTGTCAGATGGACAATCATGACACTGACCGTTGCAGAAGGAAACCTGTGTATATGGCAACCCTTCAGGTCAGGTCGACCTCAAGACAGGAGGAGGATATTATGTTAGATACCACTCCAGAAGAGATGAGGAAGGCACAGGCTGGGGATAAAACACTCAAGCCTTGTTTCAGAAAATTGTCAACTTGTCATACAACTCCAGGCAAGGGAGAATTTTACATGAAAAACAAGTTGATGTATAGGAAGACTGGAGCTAGATCCAAAGGTCACGGACAGCTGGTACTTCCAAAAAGATACAGGACAGAATTAATAAGGAGCCTACATGTGAAACCAGATGGGGACCATGAGAAGATAGGTACCATCATTCAAAAGGTGGCTCACAATTATTATTGGCCCAAAGCAAGATGGGACATTGAGAATTTTGTAGAAAGGTGTAGCATAGCACACGAGGGAACACCCACAAGTGGGAACATGGATCAGGACCTGGACACGCCACGGGGCAAAATTAGGCCTGATAATAAAAAGAGATATAGATTTGATAAAGTGGACCAAATGGAATGGGAAGCCCCTTTTCACGGACAAGCTTCACTTAACTGTTTTACAATGGCCACTATGCGGAGAGTGCAAAAAGATGTCTTACCCCAGGATAAGCCGAAAATCCCTCAATCGGACTTAAACAAACTGGAGGAAGAGGATGTAGAGAGGAAATCTCTCATCAAGAATTTTAAGAGGGGAGACAGCCCCAATAGAAAAATTGGTAGCGGTCGTTTTGTGACTGATAATTCTGGGAGGAAAAATCATCACTATAAAGCTTCGAGTGGAAGAGACCATACCGGTGCATGGACAAATAGGTCAACACAATTAAAGGTCCATATGTAGCTTTGTTAAGAACGTGGACTGATGAAAAGGCAGAGGAAAACATTACATCTTCATACCAATATGTGAATGAGCTGACTACTCGTTTGAAAACTGGCTGGAAACTTGCCAATGAAAATTTGAAACAAGCCAGGAAGAAACATGCTGCCTATTATAACAGGAAGGCGAAAGACAGAAATTTGGCTGTGGGAGAGAAGGTACTGCTTCTTTTGCCTGAGAGTCAGAATAAGTTACAAATTGGATGGCAGGGTCCATATACAGTTTTAGAGAGGGTGTCTAGAACAAATTATAAGATAGATAAGAAGGGGAAAGAAAAAATCTATCATGTGAATCTCCTGAAGAAATATTTGGAAAGAGAACATCAGGAAGAGACACACTTGTTGACCTTGTCCATCGCCATAGAGATGAAAAAGGAACCACTTTCATCATTTGAATATCCATTACACCCCTGTGAGACAGCAGCACAGGTGAAAATCAGTACACATTTAACGAAAACTCAGAAAGAGAGAGTGCAACAGGTTCTAAATAATCATGCAGAGGTGTTAACAGACCGACCAGGGCATACAAACCTATTGGAATATGATATGAAACTAATAGACTCCACACCTGTCTGTATGAAACCATATTCTATTCCGTTTGCTAAGGAGAAAGCTTTGAAGGAAGAGATAGACTATCTGTTGAAGGAAGGAATTATTTCGCACAGTGAGTCTTCGTATAGTTCCGGTGTTGTACTCTTAAGGAAGCCCTCTGGAGAACATAGACTCTGTATAGATTACAGGAGACTGAATGCTATTACAGAAGGACAGGTGGATCCATTGCCGGATACAAATCAGCTGTTTGCCAGACTAAATAAAGCTAAATATTTCTCAAAAGTGGATCTGAGTAAAGGATACTATCAGATTCCAGTAAAGCCTGAGGTTAGACCATACCTAGCTTTTAGTACCTCAGAAGGACACTATGAGTTTAATAGATTGCCATTTGGATTGAAGAATGCGCCTAGTGTCTTCTCTAGAATGATGAGAAAATTATTGGATCCTCTGAATAATCCCTGTATAACAAATTTTATGGATGATATCCTTATAGCAACAGAAACATTTGAGGAACACATTGACTCTCTGAACATGCTGTTTAATCGACTTAGGGAGGCAAATTTAACAGCCCGACCAACCAAATGTTGCGTTGGATGTAAAGAATTGGAATTTTTGGGACACACAGTTTATCAGGGAAACATGACCCCTGACCCAAAGAATTTAGAGAAACTACAGAAAGCCCCGAGACCACAAACCAAGAAGGACGTGAGATCCTTTGTCTCATTATGTGGTTTCTACCAGAAGTATATCAAAAACTTTAATTCCATATGTGCACCGTTAACTGAATTGACACGTAAAGGACATCCAGATCGCATTACATGGACTCCACAATGTGAAATGACTTACCAAGAATTGAAGGAAAAGCTCACAAGTAAACCCATTTTGAAATTACCTGACTTAAGTCAAGAATTCATAGTAAGGACGGATGCAAGTAATATTGGGCTGGGTGCAACTCTTCTACAGAAATCAGATGCATTGGATGGGGAATTAAGCCCAGTGGCATATGCTAGCAGAAAGTTGAATAAAGCTGAAATCAACTACTCAACTAGCGAAAAGGAATGTCTCGCAGTAATATGGGCAATAAAGAAATTCAATATTTATCTATATGGGAAGGCATTTAAGTTGCAAACAGATCACAAACCTTTATCGTTTCTAGCACAGGCTAAGCATGAGAACTCTAGGTTACTCCGATGGTCTTTGCTTCTGGCTCCATATAATTTTAGCATTGAGTATATATCTGGAAAAACCAATTTGGGAGCGGATTTTTTAAGCCGCCATCCGTGTGATGAGAATCACCTTAAACCCCAGAAATAATAATAAATTTCTCTATGTGTATATAGAATAAAGGACTGACATATAATGTCTGTTTTAAGAGGGGAGGTGTCATGAAATATTCTAATCCACATATATAAATTATTAGGTAAATATGAAGCCTAACAAATAAAATTAGTAAAGAAAAGAGCAATGGAAAAATAACAGTGCTGTCACAAAGAATGTACTCGAAATCCCCCTTGTTTTCTGCTTCGTCTGCAAATTGTAACGCTTTCACGTTGATAGTAAAAGCTTACTGTATTATTACCCGCTTTCTTCAATGAAACGTGTGCTGCATTTCTAAGAAAAACATTGAGAGGCCCTGCGTAATGACCTAAATTAATCCTAACATTAATTATATTACGTTACCAAAACGAACGAACAGATGGACTCAAGTACAAAAGGATAAAGAGAGAGGGGAGGGCTGAAAATCAGGAACGCATGCAACACGCGTCGCGCGATACACAAATGCTGCCATCACGCGTGTAAGTCTACATGCACTAATTTTTTTTCAGACGGACAGTGATAAAATACACTACCCTTTCCCAGAGTTAGGTTTATAAATCATAAAAAAACGCTTATTAGGAAAGATAACAATAGATGGGTTTACGTTTGAAAACATAACAGTACCCAGACAGCACATCTTCGAAACAGGAGGTAGAAGAAATTGCATATTTTGAACGCAGCCACGTAGCTCCTTTAAATTTGTATTTTTGGGTTCCTTAGGACTTGCTGACAAAGAATATGTAAAACGTTACGCAAATAGTCCAGGAGTTAATAAATTATACCCAGAATAAAATATTGGGGGTGCCTGACAGCATAAAATCATTTCTGCTCATAAGATTTTTTTTATAACGTGTTTGAAAAAAAATTTACGCTACAGAAATAGCCTACCATGTAAACTTCAAATTGATTGGAGCGCAACAAATGAAAGCCTAACCACGATTGGTCGGGCTATAAATACTATCTTTCGTTGTTAGGGGAGACGGGAAAAGGTAACCTTTTTTTCAAACACTTGTCGAAACGGGGCCTCATTGGCCAGACTCGCTGATATACACACTTGGAAGCGTTAGTTCGAAACCACTTGTTTAAATAAGCTTGATAAAGCATCAGTGCGTTGAAGCCAGCTTATATTTTGCTAAATAAAAGCCTGGAAGATAAGCAGATGGGAATTTGTGCCAGTTTGTGCCAGAATTCATTGCTAATCAACGTATCTGTGTTTATTCGTATGAATTGTGGGACCGTGGTCTTGATGGTAGTGAGCAGCACCTGGTCAGAGCTTTGCTGAATCCAGAGTCGGACAGCATACTCCTTGGTCTTTTTAGCTATCAGTGAGGTGTCTCCTGAACCCAGAGGAGAATTCGAGCAGAGGAGTCCTTTCCTGCCGCCATCACGCCAGATAAGCGAATTGGCCAGCTGAGCTCAACATTATGTCCCCTCATCTTGAAATGACTTTGTAAAATTAACATTAAGAGGGGAAATTAATTGTCTTAATATCAGGAACTGAGAACATCTCCAATACTAGTTTCCTTAAGACAAACTATTGAAGTCATGATGACAACTACCAACAGAGCTTGAACAAAACAAAACCAGTATTGCCTCATACTACTATTACACAACTGACACACATAGGATATTTTTAATAATATATGTCACTACCAGATTCATATTAATACATTCTGTACATAACTTGTAATTAACATTGATTGTGATTCCTGGTTCCTTTGTCTTTGAATCAGGACACACATATGCCTTTATGATAGAAATGAATACATATTGTTATTTGAAAAGTTACGAGTGTCTCCTGTAAGATATTCTCATAGAGTGTTGTATGTATGTGAGTGTCACAGTGTTGTCAAGAGTAGTGGATTGAATTGAATTGTTTATCTGTCTGTTGTTGTGACTTACACTTCACCATACTCATACCCTAGACACATAACGTAGCATCACACTATTCCAGAATAATTCTGACTGAGATATATAGATATGTGGTAGCAAGTAAGGTTATCTATAATACACTACTCTTAATAGATATAGATACCTTCACAGCTGATCTCAGTCAGTACACTAAGTCCCCTATAAATATTTATAACATCCCACTTCACCACACAATGCTACACTTTTCACTAAAATTGACTTAACCAAAGGTTATTGGCAGATTCCACTAACCGAAAGAGCCAAATACTACACAGCATTCTCAACTCCACAAGGTCTTTACCAGTGGAACGTGATGCCTTTTGGGCTAATGAATGCTCCAGCTACCTTTATTCGCATGATGCGAAAAATTTTAGCAGGTAGATCAGATATAATTACCTACATTGACGACATATGTTTGTTTAGTTCATCATTTGAGGAACATTTTTTGGGTCTTAAATCAGTTTTGGAAATATTGCGGGATAACCATTTAACCGCTAAACCAACTAAAATTCAAATAGCGTGTAATGAGATAACATTCCTGGGACACATTATTGGATCAGGACGTATCCAAACAATTCCCAGTACGGTTTCTAAAATATTAAATTTATCTGTTCCTCAAACGAAGAAACAGGTTAGGAGTCTGTTAGGGTTAATCCAATACTATAGCAGATTTGTACCTCACTTATCATCCATCACGGCTGTCCTGTCATCGTTATTAAAGAAGAACATGCC
Organism: Oreohelix idahoensis; assembly: GCA_024509875.1. NCBI lineage: Eukaryota > Metazoa > Mollusca > Gastropoda > Stylommatophora > Oreohelicidae > Oreohelix > Oreohelix idahoensis. The sequence continues at coordinate 419,307 of JAMPIV010000003.1, read as the reverse complement.
ATTAAGGATAAATTGGACAGACGAATGTGACAAAACATTTCGCACTATCATGAACATATTTTCATGCCCACCTGTTTTAAGATTATCAGATGCCTCTAAAAAGTTTGATCTACGTACAGATGCGAGTAATTACGGACTCGGGGCTTGTCTACTCCAATATCATGATGATGTCCTTCACCCTGTACTTTATATCCCACGCAAGCTGAAACCTCCGGAGACTAAATATTCGACTGTAGACAGAGAATTGCTCGCCGTAATCTGGGCAATTACCAAACTAGAAAAACTTTTGCTGGGATCTCCATTTCTGATCCAGACTGATCAGAAATCTGTTGCAGCATTACGTCGTTCAAACCATAAAAGTCCAAAGCTTGCACGATTTGCTATTGCGTTGCAACCATATGAGTTCGAAATACAGTCGATACCAGGAACTGAGAACGTCATAGCCGATACGTTGTCCAGACATCCTACGGATTCTGAATGAATATTACTATTTCAAGAAAATTTTCTGACTAATCAAGCATTACATTCGCTATGAACGGTATTAATGCCACGTCAGAATATACAACACTTCAGTTGGACTTCCTACTTAAATAAGGACATTTCGAAATAAACTAAAAGGAACAATATTGTGATCAAAAATATTCAAGTTTAATAAAGGAACTAACGATGATTGGGATAATCATATCATAATTCGATAATATCTGATTGCGTTAATTTAATTAGGTATCTATCCTTACACTTCATTTTCACACGCATTCTAATTTAATGTATACTTTAATATTTAGTTTTAATTGTCCGTACTTCTCAATTTTTATTTCTTTTACTCTCTTATACTATTTCTCATTTTCTTCAATTAGATATTAATTAGTTAGTACCATACGTACATATTATAATTAATTATTTTAATTTTAATTAGTTAGAATAATTTTAATAACACCTCACATTATTAGTTAGTCGATACATACAACAAATTAATTAGTTAATTAGTTAGTGACAGTGACATTTCCTTGTTTAATATAAGTTATATGTATGACATGACGTTGATTTTATTATAAGATATTACTGACATGACCACGACACTGTTCTAGATAGAACATCGTAGGTCATACGTCGGGTTTTGTTAAATTTTTGATAATTTGATTAATATTGTTCAAAAAAAATCTATCTAATAGATTTCCCCCCCCCCCCCCCGTCTGACAGGAAATCTGTTACGGTGTTATTTTAAATGACGGCGTCTGCTGGGGTTTAGCCGTGCGCAACGTTTAGGGGTCATTAACATTTATAGAATATGTCGATATTTTACGGTATACTGAACGCGAAATATATGCGGAGATTATGACGCATTCGCGTTGGGAAGGTCACGCTGGGTGACTTGGTTACATTGCCCTTGTTACGCTATCCGTCAAGCAAGAAAGTCGTGTCTTGTATTTCTTCCAAGGAAAAAGGCTTAGTATATAGCCTATATTATATATATGAATCAATGTAGAACTCAGGGTCAGTTCGGATATTAATCTAAGTATGAGATTAATTAAATTAAATTAAATTATGGAAGGAGAATCGCATTATGATTCAAATTGTAGCTGTCAAGAACTCATGCGCTCATTTCTGGCTGTTGACTACAACAGCGCACGTATATAGCCACGATGTTCATCTGACATATTGTTTTGACACGGACGGATACTTACTGATATTATTTGGAATTCATTGTTATGCTGAACTGTACATGAAGTTTTGTGAATGTCGGATATCGTCTTTTGTATGAACCTCAATACATGTGGACTCAGAACAGAAGGCTTGATCTTTTACTTACGTTTCGGTTTTGGTTCACAGCTGTAAATGTTTACGTTTTTCCAGCACGATAGCTCTCCCACAATGGAAATCAACTAATATATAATATGCAAATCAGAACGTCGAAGGGATGTTCTGATGGTCAGAGCTAACCATCAATACCAAACATTAACTACGTCTAGAGAGTGACTTTACTCTTCAATCAATAATAGAAGAACGAAGGAACAGCAGCAAACACACCAACCAACCCGTCACAATGACACGGGACAAGAGGGCATGACATGAGTTTGTTGATGACACGTGACAAGAGGACATGACATGAGTTTGTTCATGGCACGTGACAAGAGGACATGACATGAGTTTGTTGATGGCACGTCACAAGAGGACATGGCATGAGTTTGTTGATGACACGTGACAAGAGGGCATGACATGAGTTTGTTGATGACACGGGACAAGAGGGCATGACATGAGTTTGTTGATGACACGTGACAAAAGGGCATGACATGAGTTTGTTGATGACACGGGATCGAGGACATGACATGAGTTTGTTGATGACACGGGATCGAGGACATGACATGAGTTAGTTGATGACACGGGATCGAGGAAATGACATGAGTTTGTTGATGACACGGGACAAGAGGGCATGACATGAGTTTGTTGATGACACGTGACAAGAGGACATGACATGAGTTTGTTGATGGCACGTGACAAGAGGACATGATATGAGTTTGTTGATGACACGTGACAAGAGGGCATGACATGAGTTTGTTGATGACACGGGACAAGAGGGCATGACATGAGTTTGTTGATGACACGTGACAAGAGGGCATGACATGAGTTTGTTGATGACACGGGACAAGAGGACATGACATGAGTTTGTTGATGGCACGTGACAAGCGGACATGACATGAGTTTGTTGATGGCACGTGACAAGAGGACATGACATGAGTTTGTTGATGACACGTGACAAGAGGGCATGACATGAGTTTGTTGATGACACGGGACAAGAGGGCATGACATGAGTTTGTTGATGACACGTGACAAGAGGGCATGACATGAGTTTGTTGATGGCACGGGATCGAGGACATGACATGAGTTTGTTGATGACACGGGATCGAGGACATGACATGAGTTAGTTGATGACACGGGATCGAGGAAATGACATGAGTTTGTTGATGACACGGGACAAGAGGGCATGACATGAGTTTGTTGATGACACGTGACAAGAGGACATGACATGAACACTAGACAACAGAAAAACAACAGACGTGAGTGGGTTACCCAGGACTCGAACCCAGGACCTTCCGTGCGACAACCCCGCCTTGTCGCACGGAAGGTCCTGGGTAACCCACTCACGTCTGTATTTTTTCTGTTGTCTAGTGTTCTACTTCTTTATTTCTTACGAGTGCCTGAAAACATACCATTATGTTTGTCTAATATTTATTTACTGTTTACAGACCTCGGTTTTCCTTCCTTATATGTTATAAATGTTTATACAATACCAAAAACCTACCCTCTGTCCTGTACTTACCGGTCTTAGTCTTCTATCATTTACTAGACACAGTATTAAGGTCTTTGTCTTGTGTAATAAGACCTTTACTGTATAATAGGGAAACAACAGAAGCGATTGCGTCATTAATAGGCTGGACTGCCCATGGTAAATTTCCGGTGTTATGTCTTGTGGGTCGCACTAATGACCCGCCATCGAAGCATCATTTTTTGGTGATGCCTAGATGGCAGGGAGAATACTGTGATTCGCTTGCATAGCTAGGCGGGGTTGTCGCACGGAAGGTCCTGGGTTCGAGTCCTGGGTAAGCCACTCACGTCTGTTGTTTTGCTGTTGTCTAGTGTTCTACTTCTTTATTTCTTACGAGTGCCTGAAAACATACCTTTATGTTTGTCTAATATTTATTGACATGATATGAGTTTGTTGATAACACGGGACAAGACAGCATGACATGAGTTTGTTGAGGGCATGTGCTCCTTACAGAGATTTTACAGAGAAAGCTGCGCACGAACGACGTAATCAGATATCAGCAGACAAATGTCGCTTTAGTAATTCATCTTTGCTTCCCTCCCTCGTGTGTCTGTCCAAACTTAGGTGTCAGCCCTAAACTGTAGAGGGTACAGTTTGAGTACCAATCGCCACCATCATTTCTGTCACAGAATGATTGACACCGTCAAATCAGATCAAGTTGGAGACTTGCACTATCAGGTCATCCAACTCACGTACATAGCTTTGAGATTTAAGTTAAGAACAATTTTTGACAGAACATATACATAGCTGTGAGATTTAAAATAACAGCAACTGTTGACAGAGAACATACACATAACTTTCAGATTTAAGATGAGAGCAACTGTTGACAGAGAACACACACATAGCTGCGAGATTTAAGATGAGAGCAACTGTTGACAGAGAACATACACATAGCTGCGAGATTTAAGATGAGAGCAACTGTTGACAACTCCGCCAATGCCGGTCCCAAGCCCGGATGAAAAAGGAGGAGGGCGGCCTGCATGGAGGCCGTAAGGAGGCAGCCCCTCCACCATGCAAAGGCACAACAGGCCAATCACCTGTTTGCTTTAAATCATGATTACGCGAACTACAAGAGAGAAAACCGGACTGATTCTAAAGGCGACGAACTGGAACGGACTACGGACTACGACTTATGGAACTTGGAACACAAAGAAGTATAAATGGGAAGGAAGAGGAGCTGGTGGAAGAGATGAGGAAAGCAAAACTAGAAATCCTGGCTATAACGGAAACGAAGAAAAAAAGGACAAGGAGTCATGGATCTCGATGGCAACACGTTGCTCTACAGTGGTGTACCCATATCTGAAAGAGCTAAAGGGGGCGTGGGTTGCATTGTGGCCCAAAATCAAAAAGATAGTATCAAGGGATGGAACTTTGTCTCGGAGCGCATTATGGTTGTAAAACTAAAAGAAGGAGAAACCATAGTCAACCTGGTCATAGTGTATGGGCCAAATGAGGATGAGAGAGCAGAGGTCAAGGAGGAATTCTTCGAGCTGCTTCAAAGGACAGTGGATGACTGCCTAGATGAAGTTATTATGCTCGGAGATTTTAATGCCAGAGTTGGAAATGACCATGCTAGATGGGGTGGAGTTATCGGAAGATATGGAGAAGATACTCTCAATGACAATGGAAAGCGACTCCTTAGATTCTGCAGTGAGCAGAATCTGATCATTACAAAAACACAGTTCCCCCATAAGCGCATACATGCATACACTAGATGTGAACCAACCAAGAATGAGAAGTCAGTGATCGACTATGCCATTGTTCGGAGAAGCTCATTCAGATATGTCCGAGATGCAAGAGTCTGGAGGGGGCCAGAGATTGGAAGTGATCACTACCTGCTAACAATCAAACGAACAACTGAAAGAGTTGCTCAGCCTAGGAACTGCCCAACATCACGCAAGAAACCAAGTAAACGAGCTGGAGAAATGAGCATTAGGACCTACAAGCTGAGAGAGCCAGAAATTAAGACCAGATATCAGGGGCTTATTGCTACAGCAGTGAGCAACACAGAAGAACGACCTGATGACTTGGAAACCCTCTGGAATAAATTCAAGGATATCATAAAGACAGCTGCAGCAGAAGCATGCGGTGAAGTCCGACTTGGGAACCAGAGAAAGAGGGCACCTTGGTGGACAGAGGAAGTCAAAGAGAAAATAAGAGAGAAGAAAATGGCATGGAAACAATACTTAGGAGCTAAAAACACAACAGGACAAATGGAAAAATATAGAGAATATGTGACACTCAGAACAGAAGCAAAGAACAAGTGCTAGCAGCAAAACAGAAGTCCTGGGAAGAATTTGGAGAAAAGCTAGAAAAAGATGCACAAGAAAACCAGAAATTGTTCTATAAGACCCTAAGAACATGAGGAAAGAAAAACAATGCCCTCTCAAATTTATAAAGGACAAGCAAGGCAAATTGCTTACTGCCCCCGAAGGAAGTAATGGAAAGATGGAAAGAATATTTCTCAGAACTCCTGGATGGTGAGCATGATGAAGCATCAGAAATGATAACCACTGACACAGAAGAGGAAACCAATGATGGTGAAGATGACATAAAGATGGAAGAACTGAGGGCAGCACTAGAGAAAATCAAGATGGGCAAAGCAGCAGGGCATGATGGTATAACACCAGAAATGGTTAAGTACATGGGAGCATCAGGCGACCTATTACTCTTAAGGGTCCTACAGGCAGCGTGGTGCAACAAGACCATACCAAAGGATTGGGAGATTGCCATCATAACACCAATTTTCAAAAAGGGTGACAAGCAACAGTGCGGAAACCATAGAGCCATATCCCTTCTTAGTGTCCCTGGTAAAATCTACTCTAGAAATCCTAGAGCAGAGACTCCGACGCCTAGCTGAGCCACAATTGGATGAGGTCCAGTGCGGATTCCGAGCAAACCGAAATACTCAAGACCTAATCTTCACACTCAGACAGCTGAGTGAAAAGGCCCTTGAGTATAAGAGTGAGATCCATCTTTGTTTCATAGATCTGGAAAAGGCGTTTGACAGGGTCCCCTGGAGCAAACTTTGGGACTGTTTGGCAAGGAAGAATATTCCAGCACCTCTGATTCATGCTATACAGAGCTTCTACAAGTCTTGCAGAAATTATGTGAGGACAGCAAACCATAAGTCAGAAGAGTTCAGGACCACCACTGGTGTAAGACAAGGTGATATCCTATCACCTTACCTCTTCATACTCCTTATGGACGATGTCATCAAGGCATGTAAGGAGAGAACAAGAAAGTATTCAGTGGGGTACTGGAAGATGAGACAGGTCTATATTTCGGAGCTGGCATTTGCTGATGATGTTGCCCTGATTGCTAAATCAGAGGCACATCTCCAATCCAACCTGCAAGTCTGGAAGGAAGAGCTGGAGAAGAGAGGGATGGTCATAAGCAGCTCTAAAACAAAATCCATGGTGATATCACGAGAAGAAAGAAAACATCAGATTAAGTTGGGAGAACAGGTCCTGGAGCAGGTCGACCACTTTAAAATATCTCGGAGCTATTATAGACCGAAAGGGAGGCATCAAAGAAGAGTTGGCCACTCGAAAAGCAGCGGCTGGGAGACTTTTTCAGGCCATAAATCGTGGATTCCTCAGCAAGAAAGAGGTTGGTAAGAAAACGAAGATGGCTGTATACCGCTCCACCTATGTCCCAGTCTTGACATATGGTGCGAGTCGTGGGCAATGACTACAACCCACAAAAGCCAGATCCAAACCTCAGAAATGAGGTATCTGAGGAAAGTGGTTGAAGTAACAAGAAGAGACATGGTCCGCAACCAGACGATCCGTCAAGGCCTAAAATCCCATCCGCTGCAGACCCAAATAGAACAGTCCCAACTAAGATGGTTTGGCCATGTCTGCAGAATGGGAGAAGATCGGCTACCACGACAAGCATGGGAAACAAAGAGCCAGGGATCCCGACCTCCAGGACGACCCAGAGTCCGCTGGGAGGACAACATTAGACAATCTTTGAAGGACCGAGGACTAGAATGGAACCAGGCCAGGAAGAAGACAGCTGATAGAATGGTCTGGCGCTCTCTCTTCCAAACCTCTACACCTCACGGTAGAAGGGGAACGACTAAGTAAGTAAGTAAGTAAGCAACTGTTGACAGAGAACATACACATAGCTGCGAGATTTAAGATGAGAGCAACTGTTGACAGAGAACATACACATAACTGCGAGATTTAAAATAACAGCAACTGTTGACAGAGAACATACACATAACTTTCAGATTTAAGATGAGAGCAACTGTTGACAGAGAACATACACATAGCTGCGAGATTTAAGATGAGAGCAACTGTTGACAGAGAAAATACACATAACTTTCAGATTTAAGATGAGAGCAACTGTTGACAGAGAACATACACATAGCTGCGAGATTTAAGATGAGAGCAACTGTTGACAGAGAACATACACATAACTTTCAGATTTAAGATGAGAGCAACTGTTGACAGAGAACATACACATAACTGCGAGATTTAAGATGAGAGCAACTGTTGACAGAGAACATACACATAGTTGCGAGATTTAAGATGAGAGCAACTGTTGACAGAGAACATACACATAACTTTCAGATTTAAGATGAGAGCAACTGTTGACAGAGAACATACACATAACTGCGAGATTTAAGATGGGAGCAACTGTTGACAGAGAACATACACATAGCTGCGAGATTTAAGATGAGAGCAACTGTTGACAGAGAACATACACATAACTGCGAGATTTAAGATGAGAGCAACTGTTGACAAAGAAAATACACATAGTTGCGAGATTTAAAATAACAGCAACTGTTGACAGAGAACATACACATAGCTGCGAGATTTAAGATGAGAGCAACTGTTGACAGAGAACATACACATAGCTGCGAGATTTAAGATGAGAGCAACAGTTGACAGAGAACATACACATAACTGCGAGATTTAAAATAACAGCAACTGTTGACAGAGAACATACACATAACTTTCAGATTTAAGATGAGAGCAACTGTTGACAGAGAACATACACATAGCTGCGAGATTTAAGATGAGAGCAACTGTTGACAGAGAAAATACACATAGCTGCGAGATTTAAGATGAGAGCAACTGTTGACAGAGAACATGCACATAACTGCGAGATTTAAGATGGGAGCAACTGTTGACAGAGAACATACACATAACTTTCAGATTTAAGATGAGAGCAACTGTTGACAGAGAACATACACATAACTTTCAGATGTAAGATGAGAGCAACTGTTGACAGAGAACATACACATAACTGCGAGATTTAAGATGAGAGCAACTGTTGACAGAGAACATACACATAACTTTCAGATTTAAGATGAAAGCAACTGTTGACAGAGAACATACACATAACTGCGAGATTTAAGATGAGAGCAACTGTTGACAGAGAACATACACATAAGTTTCAGATTTAAGATGAGAGCAACTGTTGACAGAGAACATACACATAACTGCGAGATTTAAGATGAGAGCAACTGTTGACAGAGAACATACACATAACTTTCAGATTTAAGATGAGAGCAACTGTTGACAGAGAACATACACATAACTGCGAGATTTAAGATGAGAGCAACTGTTGACAGAGAACATACACATAACTTTCAGATTTAAGATGAGAGCAACTGTTGACAGAGAACATACAAATAACTGCGAGATTTAAGATGGGATCAACTGTTGACAGAGAACATACACATAACTTTCAGATTTAAGATGGGAGCAACTGTTGACAGAGAACATACACATAACTGCGAGATTTAAGATGAGAGCAACTGTTGACAGAGAACATACACATAACTTTCAGATTTAAGATGAGAGCAACTGTTGACAGAGAACATACACATAACTGCGAGATTTAAGATGAGAGCAACTGTTGACAGAGAACATACACATAACTGCGAGATTTAAGATGAGAGCAACTGTTGACAGAGAACATACACATAACTTTCAGATTTAAGATGAGAGCAACTGTTGACAGAGAACATACACATAACTGCGAGATTTAAGATGAGAGCAACTGTTGACAGAGAACATACACATAACTTTCAGATTTAAGATGAGAGCAACTGTTGACAGAGAACATACACATAACTGCGAGATTTAAGATGAGAGCAACTGTTGACAGAGAACATACACATAACTGCGAGATTTAAGATGGGAGCAACTGTTGACAGAGAACATACACATAACTTTCAGATTTAAGATGGGAGCAACTGTTGACAGAGAACATACACATAACTGCGAGATTTAAGATGAGAGCAACTGTTGACAGAGAACATACACATAACTTTCAGATTTAAGATGGGAGCAACTGTTGACAGAGAACATACACATAACTGCGAGATTTAAGATGGGAGCAACTGTTGACAGAGAACATACACATAGCTGCGAGATTTAAGATGAGAGCAACTGTTGACAGAGAACATACACATAACTTTCAGATTTAAGATGGGAGCAACTGTTGACAGAGAACATACACATAACTTTCAGATTTAAGATGGGAGCAACTGTTGACAGAGAACATACACATAACTTTCAGATTTAAGATGGGAGCAACTGTTGACAGAGAACATACACATAACTGCGAGATTTAAGATGAGAGCAACTGTTGACAGAGAACATACACATAACTGCGAGATTTAAGATGGGAGCAACTGTTGACAGAGAACATACACATAACTTTCAGATTTAAGATGGGAGCAACTGTTGACAGAGAACATACACATAACTGCGAGATTTAAGATGAGAGCAACTGTTGACAGAGAACATACACATAGTTGCGAGATTTAAGATCTTCTTCTTCTTCTCATTCGCTGTAGTTTAGTAATGTCTACACAAGAAGTCCAGTTCTCTGGATGTATGTTGCTGTGGTTGAAAGTTCGTCAAGACTCCCCCAACCAGCTTTGTGTGGATGTGCGTCTTTATGGGCCAGTGTTCAGTCTGCAATTGACTAAGCATGTGGCAGTCTTGCAGGATGTGTTCGGCTGTCTGTGCTGCCTGTCCACACGTACATAGGGGTGATGGGACCAATCTCAGTCTGTATAAGTGACTGTTCAGTCTGTTATGTCCTGTTCTAATACGGAACAGGATCACCTGTTTTGCTCGATCAAGATAATGATAGTTGTCTCTTTGTTGATCAATTTTCCTGATGGCCTTGATAAGGGTCTTCTTTTCCTGGAATGTGATTGTTTGTTCTTTTTGTTCCTGTGTTGCTCCCTCTTTTGCTAACGTATCTGCTCTCTCATTTCCTGGTATGCCACAGTGTGATGGTATCCACTGAAGCACTACCCTTCTTTTGATATTTACTTCACATAGGGCTTTATTTAACTCTAGCAGTTTATCACTGTTGAGGGCTTGCAGAACTGACATTGCATCGGTAAGAAATACAACCTGCTGACATTGGCTTCCGTACACATAACTTTCAGATTTACGTTGAGGGCAACTGTTGACAGAACATACACATAACTTTCAGATTTAAGATGAGAGGAACATTTGACAGAGAACAAAGACATGGCTGTGACATCCACCAATGTACAGGGTTATTGAAAGTCACTTTTTATTTATGAAATGTTATATCCTGGCTTGTATTTATTGGATATACGTCAACTAATGTCAAACCAAGGGGCAACAACTGCCATTTGACAAACAAGTTTTATTTTATTACTTTTGATTTCCAGAAACAATGCAATAAATAAAAATCAAATCTAGAATGACCACTAAACTTGCGCTACAGGAGACAGCAACAACTGGTTCCCGCTATGAAATCATATACTGAACAGCTGTAATGTCATAGTGAGTTATAACGTTAAACTGACAACGCATTACTTGTTACATTTAATAAGATGACGTCTTTATTTTGACGTTGGTTTAGTGTCAATTATTTGTCTATGAATGATGACATAACAAATTACAAATGGGAAATAACTTTTCAATCACCCTGAAATCTGACATATTACAATGTATCACGACGTGGGTAGACAAAGTTCCAGATGTCATCTTACTTGGTCGTTCCTCTTCTACCATGGGGTGTAGAGATTTGCCAGAGAGAGCGCCATACTATCCTATCGACTGTCTTCCTCCTGGTCTGGTTCCAATGTAGTCCTCGGTCCTTCAGAGTTTGTCTAATGTTGTCATCCCAGCCAACTCTGTGTCGTCCTGGAGGTCTGGATCCCTGGTATAGTTTCCCATATGTGTCGTGGTAGCCGATCTTCTCTCATTCTGCCAGTTATCATCTCGGGACTCCAAAAATTCAAATATTAAACATAATTACTTCAGACATTCCCAAACAATTTCGATCTCTCTAAATTCATATCTACATCGTGGATAAATGCATGTGCACAGTCCACATTAGATTCCTTTCATAAACGCGTCCGACAGCTATAGTCCGTTCGGAAATTCGTGCCCACACATAGAACGTTGTAACTTTGCAACCCCTTGACGGATGTTATTGAAATTTGCTACCTGCCCTACTGATATCAATGCAGTTATTAATATATTTTTTGCCCTTACAAAACTCATGTCATGTTCGAATTTTCTTCTTTAAGTTATATAAAAAAAACTCTTACCGTTGTCTGGGTTAATTTTTATTAGTTTTACAGGAAAGTTACAAGATCCGTTCAAAAAATGCGCACTTAATTTTTGTTGCAGCACAGCACATGCGATGAAATGTGCTATTCAATATTTTTTTTTGTTTGAATTAGTGTAGTGACTACATGTCCGCACCAGTGCGCACCTATTGCACACAGTCGCGAGTAATTATTTCAGCGGCGTATGCTAATTGCAAAGAGTTGGCTGCAACGAAACAAAACGACACCAGCGTATAATAAATTAATAAACTAAACTGCATAATTATGAAAAGCGCAATGAATCTGAAATGCAAATTTATCACTTTGCAGAAGGTAACTGTTATATTGTACAGGCATTTTCGCAGAGAGGCTAAGATGGGTTGTTTATACCACGACATCCAAGAACCAGGTAGGAGAACACGAAAGGCCCTGGGTGTGGATAGAAGATCTTTTCGACGTTGGATACAACAGGACGGTGATTGTATAGAGGCTGCGGTTAAGCAAGGAAGGAAGAAAAAAATGTATGATTTTGACAAGAATGTCATTAGACGTTTGATTTTGAAGATGTTTAATGCCAATCAACTTGTTACTCTCTGCATGCTTAAAAGTCGGCTGCAAGCAGAATGCGATATTAACGTCTCAAAAACAACTCTTTGGCAACTTGTCAGAAGTGTCGGCTTCACTTTTAGAAAAACGTCTGGCGGAAGGAATTTTTTATGTGAAAAACCACATTTGGTTGCAGCTCGAAGCAAATACCTTAGGCAGATTCGTGAGAGAAGGCAAGACGGCTATGATATAGTGTATTTGAACGAATCTTGGGTTAATGCTCATCATACGAACGAGAAAGAATGGCAATCTGTTGACGGAGACCATAGAAGGAAAATTCCTAGCAGCAAAGGTCAACGCATTATATTAGCACATGCTGGCAGCAGATAGAATGGGCTTGTCCGCGATGCAGAGCTTATTTTTCTATCAAAGTCTGTAGATGGTAGGGACTACCACAGTGAAATGAATGGGCAAATTTTTCGAGATTGGATAGTGAATACACTCCTCCCGACTCTAGATAGGCCGTCTTGCCTGGTGATGGATAATGCGTCCTATCATAATGTTCTAGCGCAGGAGGATAAAGCTCCCACTTCGGCAAGCACAAAAGACGAAATCAGGAGGTGGCTTGTGAATGAAAATATCTTCGCTGACAACAGCTATTTAAAACCAGAGTTGTTGCAGCTTGTGAGACAGAGGAATAAGACAAAAGTGTATCTGATTGATAACATCATCCAAGAGCAGGGTCATGTTTCTCTTCGACTCCCACCTTACCATTCTCACCTTAACCCAATAGAGCTGGTTTGGGCTAGAGTTAAAGGGCAAGTGGCCGCCCAGAACACCACTTTTAAAATGTGCGATGATAAAGACATGACTCGTGAGGCCCTTTCACGAATAGACACAGAGTACTGGGCTAAATGTGAAGAACACGTGCTACAGGAAGAAGAAGATTACTGGCAGCGAGATGGCTTGCAGTTTATCCAACCAATAACTGTTGTGAACTTATTGGAGTCGTCCGATTCGGAATGAGGCACGTCGATCGCATTCCTTCGTTTGTGATAAACTAATTTCATATGCCAATCTATAATAACACATAAACATTTACGATTCGTCATAGCTTCCTGAAGATTTACTGCTATCATTGTTCATTATCAGAACATCATTCCTCGTATCAAAATCACGTGAACAACCACTCACACATTTAGGACACGCCTTTGAACCGTCTTATCGCACAAATGTTGTGATTTACTGTAAGAATTAATGTTACGGGCAGATTTAGGCAAATTTTCCACGAAGATCAAAGAAAATCGCCGTTTTGCAAATTTCGCGACAGCTGTGGATGTAATGATCGCAAAATCTTAACTGCATGGAAAATCTAAGACTGCATGCAAAAATTCATGTCCATACAACAAACAGTTTTGGAGAAAATTGACGCTTTCTGTGGGCACGAATTTCCGAACGGACTATAACACCAACACACAGCTATATCCTCATGTCACTAGTATCGACAACCACACGTCATCTCCCAACCAAAGTGCGTCCACTCAGCCTCGGCGTATTTCGGTGCACACAACTAAATATTCTGGATTATGTCCCGTTCCGTGCAACAGAGTGCAACATTTAAAAAACCCAATAAGTATTATTTAGCCATGTAAATAAATGTGTTAAGTCGTTATAAAGGAAAACAAATTGGTAAAACCGTGTTGTGAAGACAAATGTCAGAACTTCAACAGCTCTTTTCGTTTCCTTTTTTGTCAATTAAATTCACCATTTATAAATACCAAATGGATCTAGATTAATATAACTCTACATATCTCAATATTGCTGCGTTGATATCAATCGTAAACAACGAACAAATTAAATGAATAATCAATTACAATATCGGAGATGTGGTGTCCGGGGAGAATTTATACGCCTATTGTGGATAACAACGGAAGCACATCAGCAAAACAGTTAAGGACAAGAAAAACTTGATTAAACAACCAATATTAAGTCAATTCATGACCTACATTTAACAAGTATGACTAAAATATTCAGTAAAACAGCAAAATACTGCGGCGGTTGAGAGGTAGCACAGGATGAGAGAGTGGTGGGGGGAGTACTGTATATGGCATGGCTGTATAGTATGGATGAATAATTATTTCTGTTCTTTTGGACTAAAGAGCTACAAATACAAAGGGTCACCAATACAACTGTTAATCTCACACACAACTAACTATATGTTAACCTCATATGACGAATATGTTACATGTGGGAAGTGATTGAATCCTTGTTAATCTCACGCACAACTAACTATATGTTAACCGCATATGACGAATATGTTACATGTGGGAAGTGATTGAATCCTTGTTAATCTCACGCACAACTAACTAACTATATGTTAACCGCATATGACGAATATGTTACATGTGGGAAGTGATTGAATCCTTGTTAATCTCACGCACAACTAAATATATGTTAACCGCATATGACGAATATGTTACATGTGGGAAGTGATTGAATCCTTGTTAATCTCACGCACAACTAACTAACTATATGTTAACCGCATATGACGAATATGTTACATGTGGGAAGTGATTGAATCCTTGTTAATCTCACGCACAACTAACTATATGTTAACCGCATATGACGAATATGTTACATGTGGGAAGTGATTGAATCCTTGTTAATCTCACGCACAACTAACTAACTATATGTTAACCGCATATGACGAATATGTTACATGTGGGAAGTGATTGAATCCTTGTTAATCTCACGCACAACTAACTAACTATATGTTAACCGCATATGACGAATATGTTACATGTGGGAATGTCGCATGAAAATATAATTAATAGTAGGTAAAGCTTGACAGCTGTATAGGCGTGATGGACAATAGTGCACACGGACGTGTGATAGTGGTGCGCAAGAGAGATAGGCAGAAGGCACAGGCTGAGTCAGTGAGTTCTTCACTAAGAAAACCACACACACAGCTCTTCTTGTTTTCTCTGGCGACAATATTACTCTTTTGCACACACTGTGTCACTCACAAATAGTAGGGTAAAGAAGTAAAGTTAGATTGAGGATTTGGTAGTCTGAACTGAACGAACAATCCTATCGAGGTTAACTCAATTTTATTCAATTTAGAAATGTAAATAAATCAATAAGGATTTTACAGCACATAATAATAAAGATTATCACGAGAAAACAAACTCACAACAATTTGATGATTTTATAGAAGAAAAAAATTATTACACCAATAGTGAAAACAAGGATTATGAATGAATTGTGTTAGTAAAGTTCCCGGCAGGCCTGATAAGCTTTTGCTGGAAAATGTGTGAAATACTGTTTGTGTGTAAATGAATGTTTGTTCCTTTGTTCCTTTGGTGTGAATGTTGGAAACAACTTATATCCTGGGGTTCTCTTGGAAAAATATATCGTAATCCAATGCTTGAAATTAACTTCACTGTTCTAATAAGGTATCCACAAAGGGCACAGAATCTGAACACGATTTTATAAATCCAAGATTGGGGTAACGACTTCACTGTTCGAATAAGGTATCCACAATGGGCACATAATCTGAACACGATTTTTATAAATCCAAGATAGGTGTAACGTATCCACAGTTGATGCGATATCCACAGATAACGAATTTGCTTCCAAAGGTGGGATGGAGGGTTAAAATGGGTGGAGTATGGTACGGGTGATGGTTGTTAAGGGTAATATCTGGTGTTGAGAATCGTTGCTATAATTGCAGTAATTGAAGTAATTGAAATGATTGAAATAATCGAAATAATTGAAATAATCGAAATAATTGAAATAATCGAAATAATTGAAATAATCGAAATAATTGAAATAATCGAAATAATTGAAGGGAATTATTGTGACTGGTGGACGAGGACTATATGGCCACTGGCCAAAGGTAACCTCTTTTCAGCAATACGAGACAAGACTTTGCACTGCGTAAATCCGCTCCGGGATTTTAGTCTGTTAAGTTTAAACGAGAGGGCACTTGGTGTGTTTAACTCAAGTCTCCCTATGTACAGTTTTACTTTACAAGACTACGAAATGCGTCTTTCTCTTACAGTTGCTTAACACCAAGTGAAGTCTAAAAAACTAGTTTGTTAAAGAAAGAATTAATTTCGATTTACCCGCTACATTTTAAACGTTCCCACGATAGCCAAAAGTTAATTATGTCCCGTCTCATGCTAAGACACGTAAAAGATTTATCGTGCCGGTCTCCAGTTGACCACTGCACACTGAAATTAGATACTCTGGGAACCACTGTCGTTTCCACTAAGCGAATAAATCGTATAGACATCTTTAAAGAAATGCTTTTAAGTGCCTATCTGAAAATTTGGGATCGTATGACAGGACCTTTAATGAAGACTTGAAAAACAGCTAAAGCACAGATCGCAGGTGCAAATATTTCCGTAGAGAACACAGACAAATGTGAAGGAAAAGAAAAGTAAGGAATTTTAACATAATCTAGACAAAATCTTCGAGCACTCCGTGACAGAAACTCCCCAATTTAAAATAGTTGCAAACTATTCAACGAGAGAAGGTCTTTGTCAAAATTATAAATTCCTTCTGTCACCCAACTTTTCAATTCTCTCGACCTCTGTCCGCTTGCTAACGCTCCACTTGGCCATGGCTCTACATTTTGAGAATCCCTGGTCTGAGTTCTCAATGAGCTAACTTTCGTAATTTCTGGGCCCGTTCGTCCGGCCAAAATGCTGTACTCATTCACCTCTTCATACAAAAGAAATTTCATATGAACTAGTGTAGAGAGTGCACTATCTGTTGTGAGTTCACTGCGCTTTGTCTGCCATTGTTCCGTGGCCCGCTTGAATGGGCGTGCAAACCATCCTTTGTCACGGTAACAACGAAATTCTTGCTTGTGTCTCTTCCTTAAGAAATGGGGACTTCTCATGTATCTCCTTAACTCTGCTTCTACGTTTGACCGCCTAGGCAGGTCAATATTCCCTGTCTTTCTTTCTGGATTGAAAGTTTCCCATTGCGGGTTAAAACGTCCAATACTCAAGTTTCCGAAACATACCAAGTTTTCAAATAACTTGTTCCTTGATAAATCACACCAAGATTGAGGGTAACTGGCGTTCAGGTATGAACGAGGCAGTTTTTCGTGGGTGAAAATCAACTTTATAGCTGTGAGCATAGGGGGTTTAATGCGGGTGTCATTCTCTCCCTTCCACTTTCTGTCTATTCGCTGGTTATTCCCATTATCAATACTCTTCTCAACCACAGGCGTATCTTGTATCTCAGCCTGGGCTTTTCCTATCACTGTTGTGATATTGTCAAGCAAAATTTTGTTTGGATCTTTCAATGACCCTGGCGTATCTTCACTCATTTGAAAATACTCATCTCCTTCTGTAAAACTAATCGTCTCCTTGAGATTAGGGAAACTGTTATAGAATGGCTTCTCAGCAGAAGTATGAACTCTCTCATTTTCATCCGTGTTTTTATGTTCCCGTGGTCCATTATTTGGTAGGGGTGCTAAAATTTCCGTTTGCTTGATGTTTTCCCAGAAGGGTTGTCCACCTGGCGCCTGTGAACTACGTTCGCTGGGTGTCATGTTCGCTTCTCTCTCACAGAGAAGGGGTGGGGTTTTTGGTGCTGGGTAAAACCCAGTGATATGGCAAGTTTCTGCCGATTTATCCTTTTCCAACATTCCAGTGGATAAAGTCACAGGTAAAAAAGTTTCCTCCTGAACCTGGTCAACGACCCTAATTAAAGAGCCCATTGTGTCTCTATGAGTCACATGTTTTATCAGCCCTTTTGGTGGTTCTGCGTGTACCATCAAAGGCTGTTTCAGTTCTCCTAGAACTATGTAACTTCCCTTGTCGTTCACTCCGTTAGTGTCAACAATGAGAGGTACCTCTGGGCTACTATTAAGCTCTCTGTCCTTTTGTTGCCCAGATGACATTAATCGCGGGATGGGGCCGTTACTGAAGTTATCTGTCTTCTTAGACGTTTCTTTACAGTCTCCATTCCTTCGGTTTTTCCTTTCTTGAAGGTTTACCATGTTTCTATTGTTTTTGTAGTCCTGAGCGCTTTTGTTGTGGTTATTAAATCGGTCTTTGTGTGCTTTCTGAGATTGAGCGAAGGCATGTTGTTGATTATTATAGATGTTCGGGGTGTCTTGGGAATTCCTCTTCTGACGTGTTCCTGACGAGAGGGTACTTTTCCTCATACTACCAGCATTTATGTGCGTAGGTACCTTCAAAAAGGGGTCATGACTTATCGAGTTCGATGTCCGCCTCTCTGCTTTGCCTAACCATGGGCTCTGAGTACTAAGTTGCGCTTCCTGTGGAGCAGAGGGTGCTTCCTCTTGAAATAATGGTTCATCTGACCTGGGAGTGGGGCTCTGGGATTCCGTGGCCTCATGACTAGTCATGGGTTTCAAATCTCTTGGCGAGTTTTGACTTTCCAGTGGCGGCGTCTTCAACTTAAGGTAAAGTTGAGCTTCCAGCTGTTCCTTCTCATAAGCTGCTTCACTGCTTATGGCCTCTTCTTTCCACTTGGCTTCCTTCTCGTTCCAGTCGCGAGTCCATTTTTCATCACTCTCTATCATTTCTATCTCTGTTCTCGTGAAAATTTCTGCCTGTTCTAAGACATGTTTCGCAATTAACTTTCTCGAGTAACCTCTTTCCTCGCCTTCCAAATAAGAGTCACTTATCCATGTATCTAGACATCTTATAATTTTTATGGAATCGGTCACTTTGTGATCTGTCAGATATTGGATAAATCTAGCTCTCAGTTCAGCTACTGCGTTCATTTTAGATCGCTGGGTAGGTAGTTCAATCTCTCAGTATACGCTGCACTAGTTTCCAGTTATTACTAATAATTCTATGAAGTATTGTAATAATAAACCACTGATCAATTTACAGAAGCTCGAGGTAATACTATTAAGTCTACTGACGTAATGTATCCCTTTACAGATGCTAGTATAATTGATATTTTAATAATACGTATTTCTGCTGAATTAAGGTATTATTAACTTTAAACAGACGCTAAACTTGCTTCCCATTATTACTAATAATTCTATGAAGTATTGTAATAATAACCACTAATCAATTTACTGAGGCTCGTGGTAATACTATTAAGTCTTCTGACGTAATGTAACTCATTAATGGAAGTTTAGTATAATTGGATTTTTGACAATTCCTTATTTCTGCTGAATTAAGGTCTCATCACTTGAGTAATACTCAAGTATAAACAATTCCCTTCAATATCTCACACACATACACACTCTACCGCCTGTTAAATGTACCACTTAATTACCTTAGTTAACAATTTAACGTAATTAAATAACCCTGAATTAAATTAGTGCCAGCAACGTTCTGTTACTTTAAAATTATAATTGTTCTGTTCAGATACTACCAGAAGTGTCGTTGTCTAGGGCGTTATAAGATTATAGTCCACAGTATAGACTAATAGTTCAAGATTCCTTACAGTTTCTGCAGAACAATTTAAAGACAAGATTCCCTGTAGTCACTGTGAAATAAGAATCCAGAAATTCAAATCCCGGACGAGCCCCCAATAATTGTCGCATGAAAATATAATTAATAGTAGGTAAAGCTTGATAGCTGTATAGGCGTGATGGACAATAGTGCACACGGACGTGTGATAGTGGTGCGCAAGAGAGATAGGCAGAAGGCACAGGCTGAGTCAGTGAGTTCTTCACTAAGAAAAACCACACACACAGCTCTTCTTGTTTTCTCTGGCGACAATATTACTCTTTTGCACACACTGTGTCACTCACAAATAGTAGGGTAAAGAAGTAAAGTTAGATTGAGGATTTGGTAGTCTGAACTGAACGAACAATCCTATCGAGGTTAACTCAATTTATTCAATTTAGAAATGTAAATAAATCAATAAGGATTTTACAGCACATAATAATAAAGATTATCACGAGAAAACAAACTCACAACAATTTGATGATTTTAAAGAAGAAAAAAATTATTACACCAATAGTGAAAACAAGGATTATGAATGAATTGTGTTAGTAAAGTTCCCGGCAGGCCTGATAAGCTTTTGCTGGAAAATGTGTGAAATACTGTTTGTGTGTAAATGAATGTTTGTTCCTTTGTTCCTTTGGTGTGAATGTTGGAAACAACTTATATCCTGGGGTTCTCTTGGAAAAATATATCGTAATCCAATGCTTGAAATTAACTTCACTGTTCTAATAAGGTATCCACAAAGGGGCACAGAATCTGAACACGATTTTATAAATCCAAGATTGGGGTAACGACTTCACTGTTCGAATAAGGTATCCACAATGGGCACATAATCTGAACACGATTTTTATAAATCCAAGATAGGTGTAACGTATCCACAGTTGATGCGATATCCACAGATAACGAATTTGCTTCCAAAGGTGGGATGGAGGGTTAAAATGGGTGGAGTATGGTACGGGTGATGGTTGTTAAGGGTAATATCTGGTGTTGAGAATCGTTGCTATAATTGCAGTAATTGAAGTAATTGAAATGACTGAAATAATCGAAATAATTGAAATAATCGAAATAATTGAAATAATCGAAATAATTGAAATAATCGAAATAATTGAAATAATCGAAATAATTGAAGGGAATTATTGTGACTGGTGGACGAGGACTATATGGCCACTGGCCAAAGGTAACCTCTTTTCAGCAATACGAGACAAGACTTTGCACTGCGTAAATCCGCTCCGGGATTTTAGTCTGTTAAGTTTAAACGAGAGGGCACTTGGTGTGTTTAACTCAAGTCTCCCTATGTACAGTTTTACTTTACAAGACTACGAAATGCGTCTTTCTCTTACAGTTGCTTAACACCAAGTGAAGTCTAAAAAACTAGTTTGTTAAAGAAAGAATTAATTTCGATTTACCCGCTACATTTTAAACGTTCCCACGATAGCCAAAAGTTAATTATGTCCCGTCTCATGCTAAGACACGTAAAAGATTTATCGTGCCGGTCTCCAGTTGACCACTGCACACTGAAATTAGATACTCTGGGAACCACTGTCGTTTCCACTAAGCGAATAAATCGTATAGACATCTTTAAAGAAATGCTTTTAAGTGCCTATCTGAAAATTTGGGATCGTATGACAGGACCTTTAATGAAGACTTGAAAAACAGCTAAAGCACAGATCGCAGGTGCAAATATTTCCGTAGAGAACACAGACAAATGTGAAGGAAAAGAAAAGTAAGGAATTTTAACATAATCTAGACAAAATCTTCGAGCACTCCGTGACAGGGAAGTGATTGAATCCTTGTTAATCTCACGCACAACTAACTATATGTTAACCGCATATGACGAATATGTTACATGTGGGAAGTGATTGAATCCTTGTTAATCTCATGCACAACTAACTAACTATATGTTAACCGCATATGACGAATATGTTACATGTGGGAAGTGATTGAATCCTTGTTAATCTCACGCACAACTAACTATATGTTAACCGCATATGACGAATATGTTACATGTGGGAAGTGATTGAATCCTTGTTAATCTCACGCACAACTAACTATATGTTAACCGCATATGACGAATATGTTACATGTGGGAAGTGATTGAATCCTTGTTAATCTCCTCAGATAAATGCAAGGGAAGCCACAAGAAGGGATAGTGTGGCAGTGATAGTGGGGCAGTGGTAGTGTGGCAGTGATAGTGTGGCAGTGATAGTGTGGCAGTGATAGTGTGACAGTGATAGTGTGGCAGTGATAGTGGGGCAGTGGTAGTGTGGCAGTGGTAGTGTGGCAGTGATAGTGTGGCAGTGATAGCGTGACAGTGATAGTGTGGCAGTGATAGTGTGGCAGTGATAGTGTGGCAGGGGTAGTGGGGCAGTGACAGTGTGGCAGTGATAGTGTGGCAGTGGTAGTGTGGCAGTGATAGTGTGACAGTGATAGTGTGGCAGTGATAGTGGGGCAGTGGTAATGTGGCAGTGGTAGTGTGGCAGTGATAGTGTGGCAGTGATAGTGTGGCAGTGATAGTGTGGCAGTGATAGTGTTGCAGAGGCAGTGTGGCAATGATAGTGTGGCAGGGGTAGTGGGGCAGTGATAGTGGGGCAGTGGTAGTGTGGCAGTGATAGTGTGACAGTGATAGTGTGGCAGTGATAGTGGGGCAGTGATAGTGGGGCAGTGATAGTGAGGCAGTGATAGTGAGGCAGTGATAGTGTGGCAGTGATAGTGTGGCAGTGATAGTGGGGCAGTGGTATTGTGGCAGTGATTGAGGGGAAGTGATAGTGGGGCAGTGATAGTGGGGCAGTGATAGTGGGGCAGTGATAGTGGGGCAGTGATAGTGTGGCAGTGATAGTGTGGCAGTGATAGTGTGGCAGTGATAGTGGGGCAGTGGTATTGTGGCAGTGATTGAGGGGAAGTGATAGTGGGGCAGTGATAGTGGGGCAGTGATAGTGGGGCAGTGATAGTGGGGCAGTGATAGTGGGGCAGTGATAGTGTGGCAGTGATAGTGGGGCAGTGGTATTGTGGCAGTGATTGAGGGGAAGTGATAGTGGGGCAGTGATAATGGGGCAGTGATAGTGGGGCAGTGATAGTGGGGCAGTGGTATTGTGGCAGTTGAGGGGAAGTGATAGTGGGGCAGTGATAGTCTGGCAGTGATAGTGGGGCAGTGGTAGTGGGGCAGTGGTATTGTGGCAGTGATTGAGGGGAAGTGATAGTGGGGCAGTGATAGTGGGGCAGTGATAGTGGGGCAGTGATAGTGGGGCAGTGATAGTGTGGCAGTGATAGTGGGGCAGTGATAGTGAGGCAGTGATAGTGAGGCAGTGATAGTGAGGCAGTGGTATTGTGGCAGTGATTGAGGGGAAGTGATAGTGGGGCAGTCATAGTCTGGCAGTGATAGTGGGGCAGTGGTATTGTGGCAGTGATTGAGGGGAAGTGATAGTGAGGCAGTGATAGTGTGGCAGTGATAGTGGGGCAGTGGTAGTGGGGCAGTGGTATTGTGGCAGTGATTGATGGGAAGTGATAGTGGGGCAGTGATAGCCTGGCAGGGGTAGTGTGGCAGTGAATGTGTGGCAGTGATTATGGGTCAGTGATAGTGGGGCAGTGATAGTCTGGCAGGGGTAGTGTGGCAGGTGTAGTGTGGCAGTGATTGAGGGGAAGTGATAGTGGGGCAGTGGTAGTGGGGCAGTGATAGTGTGGCAGTGATAGTGGGGCAGTGATAGTGGGGCAGTGATAGTGGGGCAGTGATAGTGGGGCAGTGATAGTGGGGCAGTGATAGTGTGGCAGTGATAGTGGGGCAGTGATAGTGTGGCAGTGATAGTGTGGCAGTGATAGTGTGGCAGTGATAGTGAGGCAGTGATAGTGGGGCAGTGGTATTGTGGCAGTGATTGAGGGGAAGTGATAGTCGGGCAGTGATAGTGGGGCAGTGGTAGTGGGGCAGTGATAGTGGGGCAGTGATAGTGGGGCAGTGATAGTGGGGCAGTGATAGTGTGGCAGTGATAGTGGGGCAGTGAAAGTGGGGCAGTGGTATTGTGGCAGTTGAGGGGAAGTGATAGTGGGCAGTGATAGTCTGGCAGTGATAGTGGGGCAGTGGTAGTGGGGCAGTGGTATTGTGGCAGTGATTGAGGGGAAGTGATAGTGGGGCAGTGATAGTGGGGCAGTGATAGTGGGGCAGTGATAGTGGGGCAGTGATAGTGTGGCAGTGATAGTGGGGCAGTGATAGTGAGGCAGTGATAGTGAGGCAGTGATAGTTGGGGCAGTGGTACTGTGGCAGTGATTGAGGGGAAGTGATAGTGGGTAGTGATAGTCTGGCAGTGATAGTGGGGCAGTGGTAGTGGGGCAGTGGTATTGTGGCAGTGATTGAGGGGAAGTGATAGTGAGGCAGTGATAGTGTGGCAGTGATAGTGGGGCAGTGGTAGTGGGGCAGTGGTATTGTGGCAGTGATTGAGGGGAAGTGATAGTGGGGCAGTGATAGTCTGGCAGGGGTAGTGTTGCAGTGAATGTGTGGCAGTGATTATGGGTCAGTGATAGTGGGGCAGTGATAGTCTGGCAGGGGTAGTGTGGCAGGGGTAGTGTGGCAGTGATTGAGGGGAAGTGATAGTGGGGCAGTGGTAGTGGGGCAGTGGTATTGTGGCAGTGATTGAGGGGAAGTGATAGTGGGGCAGTGATAGTCTGGCAGGGGTAGTGTGGCAGTGATCGTGTGGCAGTGATAGTGGGTCAGTGATAGTGCGGCAGTGATAGTGGGGCAGTGATAGTCTGGCACGGGTAGTGTGGCAGTGATCGTGTGGCAGTGATCGTGGGCAGTGGTAGTGGTGCAGTGGTATTGTGGCAGTGATTGAGGGGAAGTGATAGTGAGGCAGTGATAGTCTGGCAGTGATAGTGGGGCAGTGATAGTGTGGCAGGGATCGTGTGGCAGTGATAGTGGGGCAGTGATAGTGTGGCAGTGATAGTGGGGGCAGTGATAGTCTGGCACGGGTAGTGTGGCAGTGATAGTGGGGCAGTGATAGTGTGACAGGGATCGTGTGGCAGTGATAGTGGGGGCAGTGATAGTGTGGCAGTGATAGTGGGGAAGTGATAGCGTGGCACTAATATTGTGGCAGTGATAGTGGGAAATGATAGTGTGACAGTGGTATTGTGGCAGTGATAGTGTGACAGTGGTAGTTTGGCAGTGATAGTGTGGCAGTGATAGTGTGACATGACACAATAGAAGTACAAACCATCCAGACAAGCAGCGAGTAACAGAATTACTAAAACATTAAGGTAAAGGTAGTCTCATAGCAGATACTGTCGTAGGGGAATGAAGTGTTAGAGATATCGCTATAGTAGGTCTTAGCTATATGAGGTGGAGTGCCCTAGTCCCTTCTTCTGTGCCTTTCCAAATTCAAGAGCAGTCAAGTACCCATTTACAGCTCAGTAGAACAGACTTAGATGCTGCACGATTTCGAACCCGGAAATGTCGTGAGAGGCAAGTGCTTTACCCACTTTGCCAATCGGACGCGCTCTGACGCAGTAGGCCATAGCCAGAGAGAAAGACACCCCTCCAGTAGCGCGTGCTGAAATACCTACACTAAACAGTTGTATAAGAAAAAAGTCACAGACACCTGATGATGATTTGACCTGGCATCACACAGATTTCCAAAATTTCTAACAAAGTGTTCCAAGCTTAAATATTTTCTGCGAACACATAACGCAGTGAGGAAATATCTGTGTCGAATCTTGTTCAGATCTGCCTGAAACTAATCCATAAATAAACTGACGTCCCAGATTATCGCTGGCTAATAACGTAAACAAGATGTCTGCTGTGTGTCTTCATCTTGTGTATTGGAAGAGTACAATATTTGTAGATAGAAACTAGTTTCTCCATTGTTTCCACATTACAAAGTTTGTCTTCGACCAGAGATAGTACAACCTCACAGACTGTATTAAGAATATAATTTCGCATTGAGCGACCTCGTGATAAATATCAATAATTTCTCGCCCCTGGTGTCAAACACGTTTTTGTTTTTTGCCTGGACTTGTTTTGTTTTGTTTTTTTGCACATTTTGGGAATGGAGAAAAAAAAAAAAAAGTCAGCCCCCCCACCCCCCCCCCCCCCCCCCCCCCCCCCACCCCAGCCCCCCCCCCCCCCCCCCCCCCCCCCCCCCCTCCCCCCCGCCCCCCCCCCCCCCCGCCCCCCCCCCCCGGCTGTCGATTGATGGACAGTAGTAAACCTACTCTATAATTGCTGGTGCAGTAAAATGTCATATTCTGTTAGCTTCTTTTTTTTTAAACGTGCAACCGCCTACACGCAATAAGTCAGTCAATTTATCTTGCTATCTACCGAGCTATTTTTGTATCTATTGATCCACTCATGACATCAGTAACATAAACCACCTTTTTTTCACTAACAAATTATCTTATATCTTGCATCTTGACTATCTTCCACACCCATCGCACCCCACAACAACAACAACAACAACAACAAATACTTTTACTGTAACCTTGAGCAAAAACATTTATTACATCCCTTTTGACTTTGACTTCTTCCGTCAACAGTTGCCATGGTGACCTGACGTTTGTATTCTTGAGCCAAGTTGTGTCGCCTCGGCTGCTGTGATCACGTGTTGCTGTAGGATGTCTGTGATGTTGTCTGTGAGCACGTGTTGCTGTAGGATGTCTGTGATGTTGTCTGTGAGCCCGTGTTGCTGTAGGATGTCTGTGATGTTGTCTGTGAGCCCGTGTTGCTGTAGGATGTCTGTAATGTTGTCTGTGAGCCCGTGTTGCTGTAAGATGTCTGTGATGTTGTCTGTGAGCCCGTGTTGCTGTAGGATGTCTGTGATGTTGTCTGTGAGCCCATGTTGCTGTAGGATGTCTGTGATGTTGTCTGTGAGCCCGTGTTGCTGTACGATGTCTGTGATGTTGTCTGTGAGCCCGTGTTGCTGTAGGATGTCTGTGATGTTGTCTGTGAGCACGTGTTGCTGTAGGATGTCTGTGATGTTGTCTGTGAGCCCGTGTTGCTGTAGGATGTCTGTGATGTTGTCTGTGATCACGTGTTGCTGTAGGATGTCTGTGATGTTGTCTGTGAGCACGTGTTGCTGTAGGATGTCTGTGATGTTGTCTGTGAGCCCGTGTTGCTGTAGGATGTCTGTGATGTTGTCTGTGATCACGTGTTGCTGTAGGATGTCTGTGATGTTGTCTGTCCATCTGCTTCTTGGTCTTCCCCGTGCTCTGAACCCAGATCTTCTAGTGTTGTAGCCGCGTAGTGGTAATTTATCGGGTTCCTTTCTCATGAAATGACCCAACCATTTAATTTTTCTGTTTCTCTGTATACAAGTACAGTGAAGGTATTGTATAGCTCAGATACACGGGGAACAATAAAAACAAACAACCAAACAGCTACAGACTTTCATTAATAGGTGCTTGCTTAGAATAGAAGGATTGGAATGGTATGACAAGGCCATCAATGTGGAACTGATGACAAAAACCAGAAAAGTACCAGTGCAACAAGATGGTGATGAAGGGAAATGATGATGGTGATGAAGGGAACTGACGATGGTGATGAAGGGAACTGATGATGGTGATGAGGGGAACTGATGATGGTGATGAAGGGAACTGATAATGGTGATGAAGGGAACTGATGATGGTGATTAAGGGAACTGATGATGGTGATAATGGGAACTGATGATGGTGATGAAGGGAACTGATGATGGTGATGAGGGAACTGATGATGGTGATGAAGGGAACTGAGGATGGTAATGAAGGGAACTGATGATGGTGATGGCGGGAACTAATGATGGTGATGACGGGAACTGATGATGGTGATGACGGGAACTGATGATGGTGATGACGGGAACTGATGATGGTGATGACGGGAACTGATAATGGTGATGAAGGGAACTGATGATGGTGACGAAGGGAACTGATTATGGTGATAAAGGGAACTGATGATGGTGATAAAGGGAACTGATGATGGTGATGACGGGAACTGATGATGGTGATAATGGGAACTGATGATGGTGATGAAGGAAACTGATGATGGTGATGAAGGAAACTGATGATGGTGATGACGGGAACTGATGATGGTGATGACGGGAACTGATGATGGTGATGAAGGGAACTGAAGATGGTGATGAAGGGAACTGATGAGGGTGATTAGGGGAACTGATGATGGTGATTAGGGAAACTGATGATAGCAATGAAGGGAACTGGTGATGACGGGAACTGATGATGGTGATGAAGGGAACTGATGATGGTGATAAACGGAACTGATGAGGGTGATGACGGGAACTGATGAGGGTGATGAAGGAAACTGATAATGGTGATGAAGGGAACTGATGATGGTGATGAAGGGAACTGATGATGGTGATGAAGGGAACTGATGATGGTGATGAAGGGAACTGGTGATGACGGGAACTGGTGATGGGGATGAAGGGAACTGATGATGGTGATAAGGGGAACTGATGATGGTGATGAAGGGAACTGATGATGGTGTTGAGGGAACTGAAGATGGTGATGAAAGGAACTGATGATGGTGATGAAGAGAACTGATGATGGCGATGAAGGGAACTAATGATGGTGATGAGGGGAATTGATGATGGTGATGAGGGGAACTGATGATGGTGATGACGGGAACTGATGATGGTGTTGAGGGAACTGAAGATGGTGATGAAAGGAACTGATGATGGTGATGAAGAGAACTGATGATGGTGATGAAGGGAACTGATGATGGTGATGAGGGGAATTGATGATGGTGATGAGGGGAACTGATGATGGTGATGACGGGAACTGATGATGGTGATGAGGGGAACTGATGATGGTGATGACGGGAACTGATGATGGTGATGAGGGGAACTGATGATGGTGATGAAGGGAACTGATGATGGTGATGAAGGGAACTGATGATGGTGACGAAGGGAACTGATGATGGTGATGAGGGGAACTGATGATGGTGATGACGGGAACTGATGATGGTGATTAGGGGAACGGATGATGGTGATGAGGGGAATTTATGATGGTGATGAAAGGAACTGATAATGGTGATGAAGGGAACTGATGATGGTGATGAAGGGAACTGATAATGGTGACGAAGGGAACTGATGATAGTGATGAAGTTTTCTAGTTCCATAGCATATACTGCCGTAGGGTTATGAAGAATTAGAGACTTCACTAAACTAAGCCTCAGCTTTATAACGTGGTGGGTGTGGCTAGTTCCCAACAGGTCGTTCCTAAAGAAGGAGGAGCCTTACAATAAAATGATTTAGAGACAACTTACGAAGTGGTAAAAACTACTTAAAAAGCTACATTCAAGTCCAAATGGAAATGAGAGCACCTAGACCATTTAAAAAATGATGCATGTCATCAGCTATCTAGGCGAGAACGGGATTGGGGGGGGGGGTGGCCCTAGAAGAGTAACGTCACATACATGACTTGCAACAACAGATACTATCTACTGACATTACGAGACCTATAAGTTCAGGAGAAACAATGGGAAGAACCTTAGAGAGAGACCAGACAGACAACACAAGAATAGCATGGAATGGGCTGGCTCTCATAATGAATATGTGGCAACATCATGTCCGTGCCGTCTGCTCTAGGACTGGAGTCTGTAAACTACAATCTTCGACTTCATGTTATCGGGTCTGCCAATGATATATGAACCTTCTGAATCAGTGATCCCTTTCTTATAACGTCACAGAAAACTGGAGAATATGGTTAAAATTGCCCTTTTTTTTAAAAAATTAGTTGTAAATTTTAAGTGTAATTTTGTCTTTAAAAACAAACTAGAATTTCAATGCTCTCACTAATGCCACACAAAACCTGACTATACATGATACTCTGAAATACTTATATTCTGGTAATAAATAAACGTGTACAGATGTAATTTCTGTGTTAAGTAAATATCTTTGATTTTAGTGTGTAAGAACTCTAGTGTGTAAGAATGTGACGAAATGGACGATCTCTTCATGATCTTTGTTTCTCTCCGGCAGTATCGGTACAATTGTGGTACTGATTTTTATTATGTGCTCTCAAGTATCGCATTTTTCTTTCTTTCTTTCGTCGTTATTTTTTCTGCTAATTAGCAGATATTTGATTTTATTAAATCATTCGACACTCGCCTCTGTGATGTCACCTGCTGTTACCCGGTCATCCTAGCTTGCGGTGAGCAACTGAGATAAGATAGTCGCCGGCGTGTTTAGATTGAACCGCCGATAAGACGACTCGTTTGGTAACCCAGACGGGCAGACACGGAGTTTTTGCGTACTCATACGACAGATAACGAGATTACTGTCTGTGTGACACATGTGGGCAGACAAGTGTGACATAATCGCTTCCGGGCCGACTTGTTATGACAACACTACTTTCTAATAAAGTAATAAGAATTACAGATTACACATGTTGTCATGTGAGTTCCCCGATCTGTCTGTAAGTTTGTACACAAGGGCATCGGACATCATATTACCATATATGGGAGAGCCGACCTCTGCCTTACGCTGCAATATTTTGATATCACACCCTATCTGCATGATTTAAAATGATTGGATCTTTATGATTAGATTCATAACAACAATGCTTGGGAAGATATCAATATAGTCTGACCATTTTCGCAGTTGTATTTCACTGGGAATTTCACGCTCGCCAAGACAACATCAGACCTCGCCAGAGTTAAGAATAGATTCATAATTCCTTTTTTTTAACCGGACCTTTTATTGGAGAACCAAATAAGACTTACAAAGTACATGAAATCTCTAAATTTTAATAAGGAACACCGGGATTAGGAAACTGAAGAAACACGGAGTCAGAGAGGGAATCTATTGTCAAATTAAAGACACCCCAGACGCGTGTAAGAGACTGACTCGTCTCTTTTATTCATCTGAGCAACAAGTCTGTAGCCAGGTTTGGCGTAAGTTGTGATTTACATTTCATATTTTATTACTAATATGTGAACTAACATAAATACGTATATATTACAATGTGAAGTTTAATGTGTGAAATTCGCTATTGGATGTCAAAGTCATTTGAGGCTGGCAACCTCGGCGTATAGAATGATGATTCATGAACCACCACTGCACGGGCTGGTGATTGCTTTATTAATAGTTTCGTAAAGAGAACTAATAGCATAAAGTAGTTCCAGGTTCCCTATGAAGCAGGGAGGGAAAGATGAAAGAAATGATGTACATTCTAAGCATAATACTTACATTTTCAAAGAAATGTAAATGTCCATATAAACATATGCACTTTAAAATTAATGTAAGTTTTCAAGCTTAAACCAGTGTAACTGTCTATGTGAAAATATTCATTTTAAAGTAATGGAAGTTTCAAACTT
The DNA here is from genome assembly GCA_024509875.1 of Oreohelix idahoensis. Classification (NCBI taxonomy): domain Eukaryota; kingdom Metazoa; phylum Mollusca; class Gastropoda; order Stylommatophora; family Oreohelicidae; genus Oreohelix; species Oreohelix idahoensis. The sequence goes on along the minus strand of JAMPIV010000003.1, from coordinate 388,135 downwards.
TTCAATCAGTGTAAACATAAATGAGAACATATTCAATTTACTTATTGGTGGTATCAGCAGAAAGTACTATCTCTGGAACAAGACGGGAACCGTGGCCTAAGCTTTAAGACGAAGGACGCACGTGGTAGACTCTCCTTGACGTTTATGGGAAATGAGCTACCCCCGACTACCTTGATCAAAGACGAGCGGGAGCAGAGTGAACAGAACCAACCGTTAAAAAAGGAACAGAACCATCATTGGCAGCTAAATTCAAATCTATGCTGCCACCTAAACTTCTAGTAATATCCCACATTCCCTAAAGACTGTGGTGATAACTGTTCTTGATCCTTAACTATTCAAATTATTCTCAACTGTTAAACCCTAAAGTGATTATTAAATTTTGTTATTTGTAATGTTACAAATTTAACTTAGATTTAATAATTTTAAAGTTACTGCATGTTTGTTTCAGTCAAATTACTACACACACTCTAACAGAGCTATACTAATATAGAATTCCACTGTGTAAATCAGGGGTGGGGCTTAAACGAGCTGAAAGTAATAAGTGCTTAAATCCTTCACAAAAGTTGTCGGCAGATTACAGAATTAACGTGCTCAGCAACAGCCCCAGCATTGGTTTCGCTTATCTGAATATTTTATGAAGACTCCCATGTGACAGAAGCTTTACTACTCTTCTATCTACATTTCTGCCAAGAGTAATCTTGTGTACAAATAGACTCCACTGAAGCTTATATTAGATACTCTTGACTTTTGGCCACTGTTGGACCACTACTGCAAAGCAGGGGAGGCAATACCGCCACAAAGCACTCCAGTGTGTAAGATAATGCAAATGTACAACACTTTTCCATATATATATACACATTTTTAAAAAAATAAAATAAAGAACCATATGACGAATTTTTTTTTTTTTTTTTTTTTTTTTTTTTATTAAAGTGAAATATTGTCCTAGATCTGACTGAATGTTTTGAAGATTGTCCGTGACAGAACAATGGTCTAGGCTGTCCGGTATTGTCGTAGATCTGACTGAATGTTTTGAAGATTGTCTGTGACAGAACAATGGTATACGCTGTCCGGTACTGTCTTAGATCTGACTGAATGTTTTGAAGATTGTCAGTGACGGAACAATGGTCTAGGCTGTCCGGTATTGTCCTAGATCTGACTGAATGTCTTGAAGATTGTCAGTGACGGAACAATGGTCTAGGCTGCCCGGTTCTTTCTTTAACATCAGCACCTTGACTTACCTAATCTACATAACGCTGACCTGGCATGCGCAACAAAGCAGAGAACAATGACATACAAAAACAAGGGGGGGGAAAGAGTACATGACAGGGTAAGTGAAAGATAAACAAGAGGCATGGGTGACAATAGATTTACCTCCATCAATAATGTAGTATTACTAGTATCAGTGCTGCTATTACAACCGCTCATCTTTATGATACTTCACATACCATGATACATAAAGACTGCGTGCAACGTTCAATTATCCATCTACAGGCATCCATATCTAATTATTCTGGCGCCAACTTCAGCCCCAACCTGCTCAACTTCTCGAGCCACCACACGACAACACCGTCGGTAAACGCTGATCAATGATGGATGTGACAACTAAAGTCCTGATATAATTGATGGATGTGACAACTAAAGTCCTGGTATAATCAAAGTCATTTCTCCTCATGTTGTCTGACATTTCTACATAATACTGGGTTTCATCCCCTACTTATTAATATAAGTAGATCATGAACACAAACAGAATGCCAATATCTGAAATGGTAAGATGAAAAAACATTCCCTTATATAAGAATTATCTTTTCCCTCACTCCCTTCCTAAAGTTATTATGTTACATCTTTTCCCATCAAAGTTGCAATCTTTTTTATGGCGCGTTTTTCAGGTGCGGGACTCAATATGCGCGCCTTTTGAAAGTACGCGCAGTTTTTTTCCATCCTTAATGATGGCTGGTGTTCGATTCTGAACATAATTTCTTGAATTTTCTCCGTTTGCATTTTGGGTAAGCATGAATAAGTGTCTAAAAAAGTGTTGGCTACCCGAAGAGCAGCAGATGGGAGACTTTTTCAGGCCATAAATCGAGGATTCCTCGGGAAAAGAGAAGGCAAAAAGACGAAGATGGCTGGATACCGCTCAACCCATGTCCCAGTCTTGATGTATGGATGCCAGTCATGGGCAATGACTATAACTCACAAAAGCCAGATCCAAACCTCAGAAATGAACTATCTGAGGAAGGTGGTTGATGTAACCAGAAGAGATATGGTCTGCAACCAGTGATACGTCATGGCGTAAAAAACCAACACCTGCAGACCCAAGTAGAACAGTCCTAACTGAGATGATTTTGCCATGTCTGCAGAATGGGAGAAGATCGGCTACCACAACAAGTATGGGAAACTAAGACCCAGGGATCCAGACCTACAGGACGACCCAGAGGAAGACAGCCGATAGAATAGTATGGCGCTCTCTCTTCCAAACCTCGACACCTCACGGTAGAAGAGGAACGACTAAGTAAGTAAATATTTATATTTAGCAATAGGTAATGAGGGGAGTTTCTTACATTTGCAGTAATTCGGCTGGTTTAGTCGCTCAAGTCGAGACTCCTTTAACTATTTATTAGGAGAGGGAGTAATAGTAAATTTTATTTAGTATTTTTTGTTTAGTGTGGATTTTTATAAAAAAAATAATAATTACCAGGGCAAGATTTTAACAGATATCCGTACCTTTACGAAACATGTTGTGATAAATCAGCTGTTAATTAATTAGTCAAATGTCAGTCCACTGGCTTGTTACCACTTCTACCCGTGCCAGGTTGGCTCCATAGCTCCACAAACAGTGCATCCAAATGAATGAGAACATGAGAATTGGTGTCGTCATCAGGACATTAAAGCAGAAAAAGCACAACATACTTATTTACCGCCATCGTTTGGGGGCGACTTACTTGTAGATGGTATACTAATCTTATCCTATATATAAATTAATGAAACCAAATCTAGGAATACAGAAACACGTTTCTGGAGCTTCCACGCAACTTTAAGGTCTTATGTTGCTGGTGTCGACAAGGATTAGAAGTGGGGAAACACCCTCAGTAAACACTAATCAAACAAGACGTATTTGGACCTCAAGATTAGAAGATACATTTCTGATAGCTTATATTTAATGGTGGAGAAATCTGTGTTTGCTGTCAGTCCAAACATAAACACAATGACGTCATGTGGCCTGTGTTGACGTATACAACTAAATCTGACAAGACAGACGTGAGATTATATTCAAAAGTAATTTGTATTTCGCTGGTTGTTAGCCTGTTTTGAAATAGGAAAGCACGAACTTCATTTCCAGAAATTAATAGAAAACACACACGCCTGTTTTCAGTAGAAACTTCTGGATTAAACACTAACTTAATCTTCCTTCCTCAAGATGGAGATAAGGCCTTCAAAGTTGCCATCAATTAAATTCCAACTTTGGCCAGCTGTTTTTCTGAAGTAAATTTAAATGCATGTGAATTGAACGCCCAAACTTCATCGCCATGTTGTGAGTTTTCTTCGCAGTTTTTGTTCCTTAAAATTTCTTCACTAGTGTTTTCACTCTAACCACTGAACCCACATTACCTGGCTTTAGCAGGTGATTCAGAAGGTCTCTGACGCCTGTGGTTAAGGTCTTTAAGTACCTTTACGTGGTTTGTGTCAACCCCCGGTCTTTTCGTATTCCGAGTCGCTGGTCCCCATTCCCCCCCCCCGCCCAACCACCCCCGGGGCCCCCCCACCGCGAGTCGGCCCCCCCCCGCCTTAACCCCCCCGCTGCACCCATGGGAATTTTTATACGTTCGCACCACCCCCACCCCCCTGGCCCCAGCTTAAGCTTTTGACCGGGAACAGTTTTAACCGGAAACCCCCCAGATTATGGACCATTGACCCCCATTTAGTTTTGTCAACCACAGCCCGGATATCCCTGCCGTCATCAACCCCCCCCCAGTTTGCACCTGTGGGACCCACGTACGGGGTTGGCAACAGTTTGTACCCCCCTATCCATTAGTGCCCCCGCAGTTGACCCTTTTTTATTTATTTTTCATAAGTATCCCTCCAAACCCTTTAGCCCCCCAGCCCCGATGGCAAGCCTTAGATAATGGTGTAACATTTGATACCCCCACAGCAAGTTAATCAGATTCCCCCCCCTCGCTGCATTCCTAACCCCCCCCTATTTTCTTCACTAAGTTTCTTCCCCTCGCATTCCCCGTGACCCCCTACCACCCACCTTACTCCTCCCCCCGACCCAACCCCCCCCCCCCCCCGCCCCCCCTTTCCACCAAACACTTCCCACCCTATCCCCACCCCCCTAGTTCCCCCAACTGGGCCTTCATCCGCCACCCCAAATTTTTCCCCTATATTACACCGACACTTAAACCCCCCAATACACCATATATACCCCTACCCTCACCCCGAGCCAACTCCCCCATTCCCCACCCCGGGAGGGGGGGGCGGGGTCACAACCCACTTCATGCCTGAACACGAACCACCCTCCCCCAAAATGGTCCACCATCCAAACCCCCACCCCCCCCCTCCACCTCCCATACCATCCCCCATATTACCCTCCACCCCAAAAAACTTCCTGATATCCACACTGCCTCCCAAACCCCTTAATTCCCCCACTCACAACTGGGCCCCCCCCACAACACCCACACACCAACCCCACCAAAAAAAACCTCAAAACCCCTAATAACCCCCAAACCAGAAAAAATATACAACAAATACTATGCTACAAACATTTAAACACGACCAAAAACTCCCAAACCAAAAAAAACCAAAACAAACCCATACAAAAAAACCATCCCCCCCACATCAAATTTATAACACAAATAAAAAACAAAAAAACAAGAGTAACCACACTACCGTGAAATTCTTACGTGACATTCTAACATAACACCCTTCAATGAAATATTACATCAACAACATATATACATATTAATTAATAATACCATTAATACTAACACCATATATTTCCTCTCTCTCTCAAAGAAAAAATGTCCCATCAAATGTACAATAATCGGAGACTCCACATAGTAATACGTATCTACAAAAACTCTTTCCCGCTACACGTATCCACCATTTAACTACCCCATACTCCCCCCCCCCGGACCACCCACCCCAATTAAATATCAAATCTCTACATACGCCCCCAATACATCCACCATCGTTCGGACTCTGATACCAGGATCAAAATTCTCTCACTACCACACAATACCATGGTAAACAATGGGGGGGGGGGGAAAAACTCAATACCTTTATATCCTAGAAACCATCTATATATCACTGTACCCACCACCCCTATAAAACCCCTAACACTCCACTAATCCCCCCAGGAACAGATCATAAGGAACCACTCGTTGTGGTGAAGTCCTGAGTTGATTTTATATTCAAAATGGTGTTGTACCACAGTTGTCAAACACCTTCATAATACCCAAAACGCCACACATCTTTACATCAAAACCCAACCTAATTAATCTATGCCAACCATTAAAACCGACATTTGCTACCCCCCAAACGAACATTCGATTGCACCCCCCCCAAAAGCACTCAATCCCGCCACCCCCCAGTCTACGACCCACCAACCCCCCCAAAACAACACCCCCCACACCAACACATTTACCAAATAAAAAAGTAAAAGCTAATACACGTATTCCTCTACTATACTCAGTAAATTACACTAAACACATATTTTGCACTGTTATACAAACCGTCACACTAGTTGCAATTTACTGCAAATAGCAAGATTGTCATGTCATGTAATAAATATTTACCTAATTCCATTAAACGACAAGACTAAGTATTCCTCGAAGGTTAAATTGCCGGGTAATCAAAAACCCATGTATCACTACAAGTGCAGCATTCGAACATGGCTGTAATAAAAAACATTATGGTAGGCTAAAGAAGCTTGCCTGTAGGACTCATGCGTCCAATAACTCCAATAGCAATGTTCATGCTATCCATATTAGGTAGACATGTTACTGGTAATATCCAGGGCCAGGCCAAACAATCTGTCACAATGTTCTAGGCATTGCTGTATTATATTTCGTGCGGGTTGTTGCATCTGGGTGTTGATGTCGCGAGAAAGTGGCGTTATCCCCCAGCTGGTTGAGAAGGATTGCACAGTCTGGATAAATTTGTGAACGAAGGAGTAATTCCAATTCTATCCCCGTACCTCACGAATCAGCGATATGTCCACTAGCATGGCTTAACCATTTGCCACCATCAACAGACGTGAACGTAGGTCAAATTCGATGGTGAAACAGAACTTTTACTGAATCCTCCCCAAATGTGAATTAGCAGAGTACCATTTTCCAAAATCGGTTGTGCTGTACGAACACAAGCAATCTGTGGGGGCGAAAGCGCGGGAGTCAACACACCTGTCGCCCAAATGGGGGCCGGGTATGCGGGGGTCAGGGATACGGATAAAATATGTTGAGTTTCTTCTCTGAAATCTGCTTGCAAGCACGTCCACAGTGTGAAACAGTGGACATTCACTGCAGTGATTCAAAGTCATAGTGATCATGTTGCTTTGCCCATTGCATCGGCAATCACATATTCTGTCCACATTTTTGAAGCTGCTGACGATGTCTGTGAGTTGTCAAGTTTGGCCCAAGGCATTAAAGGTTCATCTTGCAGTAAAAGAGCTGTATTCATACTGAGTACCAACTCAGTCTTAGTAAAAAAAAAAGTCATTAGCGTAGGAGACTTGCCCAAACTCGTCCTCAATTCATTATTCGCTCTTGCTGATCAAAGTAGACCCTTGGCCGGGACACAACCCAGAACGATTCCTTGGTAGACATACAATAATAACAAATATGAACGATCTTGCGCATGGAAATCAGGTATGAACAAAACTCCTGTGGTAACACAGTAACCACACCCGAAGTCTATAATCCCGGCATCCGCAACCTTCATGTGATAAAAACGTAACCTTCACTCCCCCGACGACGTATCAATAGTGGCTTTGGTGGCAATTCTCTCCCTACTACCCGCAATGCGCCCGCGAGGTCAATTTGCCCAGGTCTCCACAACATGACCAATAGGCTACCCGACCCTATCGATTCGTTTTCAGAATAGTCGTGTTGCCATTTCAAAGCAATGTAGCTGGGTGTTTTGTGTCAACACAAATAAACCACATTTTTGAATAAAAAAACTATTATGGGCCAAACAAAATTACAATACTAAAGTAAAAATTTTCAAGGGTCATACAAACCCACCCCCCCCTCCCCCATCGTTTTTAGCACTTAAAATATTCATTGTTTTCATGTAAATAGTTAGTCTGATACACAAACTGCCGTGGGAAGAAATAGTGAAAATCATGGCCACTTTTCCATCTCCAGCAGCCATTCGCTCTCTACCAACAAACATGTACAAACACGGGGAATATGTAAAGTCCAACTTTCCACACCTTTTTTTTTCCACGCTTCTCTCGCATCAGTGTATATAGACCCTGCCATGTCCTCCAGGCGTGTTTCATAATAGTTATTATATATAATATAGGAGCTCCCTGCCCAATACCCCCCATTATAGGTCACATATATGAATATAGTATATTGATATGTATATATATATATATTATAAAAAAATATAAATAAAATAATATCATAATTCAATAATTTTTTATATAATTATAACTAATTTGTTAAATAGGTATTATATATAATAAATATACAAAAAATTTTAAAAAATAAATATAACTATCTTTAGTTTTAAAATTTGCAATTAACCAAAAATTAGGGCTACTTATGAGTTTGAAAAATAATCTTTAAAGGTTTTACATAAATAGTAGACGCTCCCATCAAAACAAATTTAGTTAAGCATAACGGGAAAAATTGTCCTATACAAAACCCTCTGTCCGTTCTATCTGTCTTCCCATGCATTCCCAGTGCCAGTTGAAACCACTTCATAAACTGTTTTACAAAAATAACATTACTCAATTCGTAAACCTAATGGTTATAAAACAGGAAGTTCGATTCTTTTAAAATCTAGAGTTTTAAGGGCATTTAACATTCTGGTTAAAATATCATTTATTTATATTGGTAAACTGTGCATCATTGCCTCTTTTGATAATTCTTAAGACAACTTGCAACGGAAATCAGATTCTATCGGCTAGATTCAATTTTGACAAGTGTGGGAGGGATATGTTTTACAAGCTGTAGTTAAATGTAATGAATGATTAAGGTCTGCAGGGCGTGGAAGACATTTGATGTATAGCAAATGTTTATTAACACATTATCAGACTGTACATTATTAAGTAAAAAATACCTCAAAGGAATATACAGAGTTATAGACATCAATGCGGTAGAAGATTATTCATTAAAAATTGGCACATAAACATCGTAGGCAAATGTTTCTTATTGTGATAGTTAATAATAATTGGGTTTGTATACTTCATGTAGCTTATATTATTATTTATGTTTTTTCATAGAGTAAATTTTAAATTTGAACTATAATCAGAATTATAAAATAGAAATAAAAGGTTGAATGAACGACGTTAGAAATTATTTTTCGGCCTTTCCATATCAATAATTTTAGGGCTAGAAGGTTAATAAGCGTTCGAGTAATATTTTTTTTTTTTTTTTTTTTTAATTTATGAAGAAAAATATCCCGTTAACCCTCTCGATTTAAGTTAGTTTTAATTAGGATAAATATATTGTTTTCAATAATACAAATTGCAATAAATATTAAGAACAACTGCCGATGATATAAAGTAGGCATCACATTTGTCAATAAATTTGTTGTAAATTTGTAGGGAATTCAAAATCACCCAATTATGTTGCTAATAATATTTGATTACGTCATAAATAATTAATCCTATTGCCCCTAATAGCAATTATGTCAATAAAACAAATAATTCAATGGATGAAAAGCTTATCTGAACAGAAATTACTAATAAAATGGAGGGGGTGTCGAAACAATGGTGGTTCCCATCATTTTATTGTTACTGAATTTAACAGATTGGTTATAATTGACTTGCCATACATCTGTTATAATGGGGGGTCATATGCACAGGCCTTATGTATGGGCTGAATTAGTGGGTTTCATCAGACCCCATTCTTCATTTCCAGAATTACTTTAATATTTAACATTTGGCTTTATGATTCCAACATATTGTTTCTTAACTACCCAAATGCACGTCGGGCAATTAAACCTACGGACTATGGCTAATAACCTTTCTCTCTACTGGGTCATTATCATAAATTTATATAATTAATATTAAATATATAAATATATATTTATATTATTTAAATATAAATAATATCATATTAAATATATAAATTTATAAAAATATAGGTAAATAATTTTATATAATTAAAATTATGACAATATATAAATATATTATGGATTAAAAATTAAAATATATTTTTATATATTAATTAATATTCTTTCCCAGAAAATTATACGTGATAATACCTTAAAATAAATCACAATTTATAATTTGAAGATAAATTCCCAGCCGGCTATACTTATGTGTTTCCATTATATCATTAATTTAAAACGATTAAAAAAAGCTTTTAAGGTCACCCCCAAAAAAAATGTTCAAGGTTTGGTTTGATCAAACCACATAATTTAAATCATTAGTTAAACAAACATACAACGCGAAGCATATAGCTGGTCTATTATTAAAATTAGAAAACCGATGATATCAAGAAATATTAATATTCATAGAAATAGGCTCCACTATACAATAAGCGCCTAAAATATGTATTGTTAATGTATTAGTTTGAGTTATATTTGAGATTCGTGTGTGTATAATAAATAATAAATAGCTGTAGGTTTTATTTGTGTTTTCGCTTATTCCCTAAGCGATAATTTCGCGAGTGTTATTTAAGTAGCGCGATTTACGGCGCGAGCGGATAAGTGAGTGTTTTTTTAGGCTTAGCAGTCTATAAAAATAGCGTGCGGTAGCCATAGCGACCTTTCCTAGTGTATTCCCTTTCAGCCGAGAGAACAAACGAGGCGAGGCGATTGTGAAGGTAGCAGATGGACCAGTGAGCATCACGTATAAGCTGTAAATCTTTTTAGCGCATTTTGTATATATGATAAAAGTACAATTTTAGCATTCGTGTAATCTATAATTCTGAATCAGCACGTGAGTTAATTTAAATTTTTTTTAGTATTCTGTAGTTTTTAATTATTAGATTTTATCTTAGGTCACCGTGTCTTTCTAATGTTTAAATGAAAAAGTGAATGTGTTTTTTAGACCTTTTTTATAGATAATTTAGTCTTAAAAATATCCCTAATTGAGTGGAGATAATTGCGGGTAGATTTTCACTAATGCTAAGTCCATTTCTATTGCGGCTGTATAAGATTTTTGGTTAATTCATTTCATTTTATGGAATATCTAGAAAGGCAAAACCGATTTTTTAGGAAATAAAATTTATTTCGTACATGAAAACTTACTAAAAGAGAAGCGATTTTTTTTTACTTTAATTTAGATGATTAACATAATTATATTAAATAATATCATCAAGATGGCGGGCCACGTGCTGTTTGTGGGTCGAAAAGAGGTAAAAGCGGCGCAAGGAGTCTGGCATTTTAAACACTCTTAGTTATATCACTTAATGTTACGCCATGTGGCCACGTTGTGTATTTAGTCCCAGTTTGGTTTAAAGTTGAGAATAATTATATTGTTCTTTTTCTTTTTGTAAGAGTATTTAGATATGTATTTCACGTTTAATTGATTTTTATTCTATTTAATCTCCATGTATTTTAATGTAAATTTTGTTCTGTTTTTTTGGAATACGTATTTTAGATTTCTGGAGAGCGCGAGGCCACTCCTTTAGGCGTAAAGCGCATTATGAAACATAAATGTTGCCCCCACCTTTGCTTTTGCGGAGCAGGGCGACACCAGTGCGGCTGAATCCTACAGAAGCCTGCATGAAGCATTTATATGCTATTGGTCAGTGAGTTTACTGAGATTTCGGTAAAATCGATTTGTTTTCAGGTGATGAGATTATGGAAATACCCAGTCCGTCACATACGACATGCTTCAGAATGCAGTAACGAATATTGAGATAGATCAGTTACGAGGGTAGTAGCTTAATTTTTTGTCATACTGAAGTATTTGTTTGTACATTTAACAGTTGGGAAACAATATTTATATTATGTCCATTTTATTTATTATTTAATTATGGTTTAATGTGAGGGAATGGTTGTGAGAGCACGTGGGCTCATGATAAAGGATGGTATATTATTTATGAATCTTCCGCTCCTGAGGGAGTTTAGCAATGTGAACTAGTGTGGTTTGCCTTTCCATATTAAGTATTCATATGCTAGTGAGCAAGCTAGTGATTTGTGATTTCGGTACTCATTCTGTTGTTTACATGGTGAGATTGCCAGCCCAAACGCAGAAAAAAACACCTTACTAGTCTCATTGGACGACATGCATGAGTGCAATTTCAGTAATGTAGTGATAGCTTATGAGTGTTAATTTTATTGTGCAGTAAGTGGGTTGTTTCCGGTAGCAACCTGTGTTTAAAACATTTTGGTGAGATTTGTCGATTTTTGCCAGCCCCATCGCACAACACCTTTTTACTAGTCTTACTCATTTGGACGACATGCAAATGTTGTGTGTGTGATAGCTGAGTGTGTGCTCTTTTGCAGTTTAGTGGTTCCTGTAGCAACCTGTGTTACATTGGTGAGATTGGCCCAGCCCCACGCACAACACCTAATTTACTAGTCGCATTGGATGACACACATGAGTGTGTGTTTGTTATGTGTTAGTGTGTTAGTGTGTGATAGTTGAGTGTATGTCAGGTGGCGGTAAGTTTGTAGGAAAAAAACAGTTTGACAGGTGAGATTCAGCGTTGGGTGTTTCAGTCATTCAGTATTATATTATGATTTTAAAACTATTCTGTGCTTTGTTTGCTTCTTCAGATTTAGCATCGGGCAGCTGTTTAAGGGTTTTTGTTTTTTGTTAGGTTTTTTTTGTGATTTTCGCTAGTTTATTTTTTTAATGTTTTGCTTTGGGTGTCACTGAATGGGGTCTGTAAAAAAAAGATAAATATTAGCCAGTTTGGCCGTCTAGAATCAAGAGTTTTTTATTGGTTGTTCGGTTCGGTGCGAGTGTGACAAGGCAGATTGAGATCACATATCAAACATTAATATCATCAATCATCTCAGCCCAACTCATTACAATGTATACCAAATATGTGTTAAAATATAGTTCTTTTTATAAGTCGATAAATATGTTTCATCCAACGGGATAATATAAATATTATATTTATATTTATATAAATATTAAAAAATTATAATTATAAAAAAAAATATATATTAAAAATATAATATATTTTAAAAAAATAATATAATTTACAAACTATATATAATAAATAAAAATATATTATATACCAAAAAAAAAAATGAGGTAAATATGAGGAAAGTATTGGTTGAATAAATAACAAGAAGAGACATTTTTTTTCGTTTTTTTGTAATTTACCAGACGTTATTTTGAAAACGTCAAAGCCTTTTAAATCCCATCCGCTGCAGACCCAAATAGAACATTTTTAGAACTAAGATGGTTTTTGCCATTCAATACTGCAGAAATTTGAGAAATTTTATTTATTGGTATTACAAGCATTTAAAATTAATCAAAGGATATATTGATAGACCTCTTAACCTATTACGACCCAGATCCGCTGGGATACAACATTATAAAATTATTTTTATAAATCATACCGAATTTTATTTCCCAGAATTTACCAGGCATTTATAAAATTTAATTTAAAGAGATTTTAATTTTTTTTGAAAAAAACTGGTATGGTGGTTTCTCTTCTCTCCAAAACCTTTACACCTTCACGGTACTTTTTATTTTTATAGTAAATAAGTATTATATATTTTTAAATTATAATTTTATAAATTAAATAATTTTATAATTTTAAATATTTATTTAAATTTAAATTTAATATATTTATAAAAAAAAAATAATATTTAAATATTTTTATTTTCTATTTTATTAATATTTTTTTTTTTTTTTATTTAAAATTATATTTTATTATTTATAATAAATTATTTTAATAAATATATTATTAATATAATAATACAAAAATTTTATTTTATTATATATCAAATCAATTTAAATATATTTTTTATTTAATATAAATATTATATAATATATTATATATATATTATTTAATAAATAATATATATATAACCAAATTATATAAATATTTAAAAAAAATTAAATATTATTATATATAAAAAAATAAATTATTATTAAAAAAAAAATATAAAAATTAAAATTAATTATATATAAAAAAAAATATAATAAAATAAACTTTAGAAAAAAACTGATAATTTTATAAATTTTTTATTATATATAATAATAAAACAAAAATATAAAATATATAAATAAAAAATAAAAATAAACATTTAAATTTTCAAAAAAAAAAAAATTTAAAAATATATTCCTTTAAAATAAAATAAATTTTTATAATTTATAATTATCAAAGATTATTAATATTTAATTTAAAATTATATTTATAATATTTATATATAATTTTAAATAATATTTATAATTTATTTCTTTTTAATAGTCACGTTAGACTACAATTCTGAATCTTTTGATGCGGCAAGCTTCAAATGCGTGCGAACAATTTGTAGAGAATGGGATGGGCTAATGGTCGGTCGCTTACGTACAGGAAGTCAGTTAGATCATAAAGTCAGTTAATATCTGGTTTACCAATCCAGTGTACGTGTGCGTTCTAGGTAGAACACTGGCTAAACAGACAGTTCAACTTAAAATAATTGTGTCTGCTACTACAGCAGAATAATTTTGGTGTACAAGTATTTCTCTGTGCGATATGGCATCTTCCAGTAGGCCTAAAGCATATAAAATGAACCGCAATGTTTTGTCAATTGAAACGAAAACAGAAATTATCAAGAGACTAGGACAAGGTGAAACTGTGTCTTCACTTGCGAGGATTTTCAATGTTGGGAAAGCTACCATCTCTGACATCAAAAGTAACAAGGATAAAATTATGAGTTTTGCATAGAAATTTGATAGTGAAAATGGGTCGAAGAAACGTAAAACCATGAGAAGTGCGAAAGATGTGAAATTGGAAGAGGCTTTGTATATATGGTTTGTGCAAAGAAGAAGCAAAGGGGAACCTATCTCTGGTTTTCTGTTGTGTGAAAAGGCTCTTCAGTTCAACAATCAACTTGACGGTCCTCCTGACTTAAAGGCTAGCCAGGGATGGTTAAGAAACTTTAAATCTCGTCATGGCATACGAGAATTGGAGATTCAGGGGGAATCTTTATCTAGCGATGCAACTGCCGCTGAAAATTTTAAAGAAACATTCTTGGCTTTTTTGGAAGAAGAAGGTTATTCACTCGATGATGTGTATAATGCCGATGAGACTGGCTTATACTGGAAATCATTGCCTCAAAAATCACTTGTATCTCAGCGCGAAGCAGCTGCCCTTGGGTTTAAAAAGTGCAAAGAGAGAGTAGCAATTTTGGTAGCCGCGAATGCCAGTGGAAGTCATCGTTTACCGGTGCTAATGATCGGCAAAGCCAAAAAAACCACGTTGTTTAAAGAAAGTGACATGTCTCCCATTGTGTTACAAAGCACAGAAGAGTGCTTGGATGAATAGTGAAATATTTCTTGATTGGTATACAAATCAGTTCATCCCAAATGTGAAGAGGTTGAGAGAACAAGAAAAGAAAACTGGAAAAGTAATTCTTCTACTGGACAATGCACCATCTCATCCAGAGACGGATACATTGAATGCAGTTGATACAAATTTTAAAGTAATTTTTCTGCCTCCCAATGTAACAGCACTGATTCAACCAATGGATAAGGGTGTTATAGCAAAGCTTAAAAAGATGTACAAGAAGGAAGTCCTGCGTCGTTTATTGTTGGCTGAAGATGAAGAAAGTGTGGTGGCGTTTTCCAAAAAAGCTTAATCTCAAAGACTGCTGCTATATGTTAGCTGATGCTTGGACCACCCTGTCACAAGATAATCTCATCAAGGCTTGGAATAGATTGCTTGGGAAAAAAGGAGGAAATGAAACTACTGCAGTGGACACAAATGATGATTGTATAAATGAAGTTGTGGAACTGTTTCAAGCAATGCCCGGATTTTTCGGACTGTGACAAAGATGATGCACACATGTGGCTAGAAGATGATAATGATTCTGGTTTTCAGTTTTTGAATGACGAAGAAATTTTGTCTTTTGTGCAAGAAGAAAACCAAATACATGTAGTGACCGATGATGAAGACTCCTCAGAAGTACATGATGTACTTGTAGATTATGAAGAAAAACCAAAACGTCGACCAAGTCCTGAAGAGGCCTTTATAGCACTAGAAACAGCGATGGCTTGGTACGAGCAAGAAGATGACAGCTGTCCTACACAGCTTCTGCTGTTGAAGAGAATGCGGGACTTAGCAGCCAAAAGGAGACTATCCAGTTTGATGCAAAAGAGGATTCCTCATTATTTTAAATAGTGGGCTACATCTGTGCAAGTACATGTATACGTAAGTTGCGCCTAGTTTTGAATCGTTTGTAATGTTATTTTGAAAACATTTCTCTTTCTTAACAAAAATAATTAATACAAGTAGTACATGCACTGCAGTGTAATAAAAGATTTTGGTGATACAGTGATCTAATACAGTGTGGGTATTATTATTACAGTACAAGTAAATATGTTTTAAAGTGTATTTTCCTTGTGATGGTTAATTATTTTTAGAAATATGTGTACATGTACTCGATACATTATGTAATCCAATTATCCGAACATTTGATTATCCGAACGATGCTCGGTCCCATGGGGTTCGGATAAATGGAGTTCTACTGTATCTGTACATAGTCGCATTTTTAATGAAAACATAAACTGATGTGATTATCTGGATCTAGTAAAACGGTCAGTGTCTACAACAGTCATTCACCAGTTTCCACATGTCAAACTAGGTAAATAGTTCAATTCGAAGGGAGTATGTTTTGCTAAGCGTTGCAACTCTAACGGAATATTTGTTGCTAAATAGTGGAATTCTAACGGAATATAAAATTCAACGGAGTATGTGTTAAAAATCCACGCTACTGATTCTTTTCAATAAACCGGTAAGTAAACTAGTTATCTTCTTTTTGTTTTGTTAGTTGAAATACAAATAATAGTACAAATATGTGCTACTGTATTTGCATCTAATTTTATTTCAAATTATTACCTAACCTAAACGAAAATGCAAATTGGGTCTGAAACTCGCGATTGGGTCCATTTTCCTGCAATACGGGTACGGCCGAAAATGGCGGCCAAATTTTAGTTGGCGTAACTCTCTATGAATCTAGGGCACTAGTACTCTATATTCTTGTAACAGGCAAAGCTGACGAAAACGATTTATTGATGTCAATGAAGACAATAGATAAAAGACAGTCAAGGAACATGAAGTGAACAACACAAGGGCTGAGAACGCTGCGGCACAATTACCACTTACCCTACTGGTCGTGACAGCTGACGAAGATGATAATAATAATGATGTTGATGACCACGATGATGATGATATTGTCAACTAGCGATGTACATGACAGACATTTTTCACTGAAATAAATGACCTTTATAGTATTTCAGGCTCGGTGCCCGGGGGTCTCCGAGGAGACGTGGAAAAACACATAACTACTGCTCACTCAAGCACATAACTACTGCTCACTCAAGCACATCGTTAGAAACGATTAATCCGAGGTTGTGCACACGGCAGGCAACCTCATCATGTAATACAAACTACTACAGAGATAACCGCTGCAAGAATGTGTGTTCTGATGCCGGCTTCCTGCAAGAAGTCTGTTGCTATTGTGACGTCAAAGCCAGTCATCATCATCATCATGTGTTGCTACTGTGACGTCACAGCCAGTCATCATCATCATGTGTTGCTCATTATGGAGCATGGGGCCATCACGGCAGCTGGTCCCCTGGGGGGGGGGGGGGGGAAGCCTGCTCCAAACCTTTACATTCTCCTGTAGATGTGGTTTCTCTGACAATTAGTTTTACACGATGAGGTTGTCAGTCTTATGCATAACCTCACATTAACCGCCACGTACGACATGCATGAGGAAAAAGCAGTCAAATTCTAAATATCACAGGCCTCCGGGAACAACACGGGCTCCATACAAAGTAAGAAGCCCCAAACAAAATAAGTGAATGACTGAATTGTAATTTTAGAACCACTGACGACAGAGTTTCTCAAACGTTGTTCTCTCAACCAGTCCGTCCATGGCCACAATTTTCTTCCTCACCTTTTTACTGTCTACTTTTAACATCATCATCATCATGATTACCTTTCCGCTCCCTGCTTACCAAAAACCTTCAACAAATACACGCCAACGTATTTATCCTGTGCCCTCCATTCAAGGCCGTCCCGTCTTTTCTTTATCCCTTTTAAGTCTGTCTCCCATTTCTCCTCTCTGTGTTTTTATTTGAGTCTGTCTATCTGGTGGTTTCACAACAAATACTGTCTTGTAATGCTATCACCTGGTTGTCTCAATGTGCATCCTATCCGACGCCACCTTTATTGCCTCACAACTTCTTCCACTGGTTTTAACAACAAGTATTCTGTCTGCTTGTGCACCTTCCTCCCAGAGACCTTCCTGCATCCTTCAGGAACATCTCACACGACCCTGGTTTGGAAACCATTGGTTTATGCAACTAAAACATCAACAACCTTCAACTTTAACCTACATGTAAAGGTCACTGATTGTATTAGTGTACCCAATGCACGGACATGCCCCTGTGGTGCTGCTAATCTATATAAATTATTTCAATATTCACCGTGTCCGTGTAGACAAACTTTCAAGCTACAAGTAAGATCATGTACTACTTTGTTAACCTAACACAAGATACCTAGGCAAAAGCACGAACTATAATTTGTTTACTTCGTTGTTATATGTCATATCAAAATGAGCAGAGAATTCCTATCTAGTGACATTTTAATAAGACGCCGGTCTGTCAGATTTATAAATGGTAAGGTGTCATTTTTACTTCAGACGTCGAAGTTACCAACTTCACAGCGTAACATGAGCAGAAAAAATTGATTCGGTAACTGATAATCTTCTCACATCGTCGATTACAAATAATAATCAATATCTGTCGACGATGTAAAAATTGTTACAAATGGCAAAGATGGTTGCAGTACAACGGTGTAACAAAAGTGATATACAAGGTGTTCCAAACGACATCATATGATTTGTTTTGTTTGGAACTTTTGAACCAAAAAACGCCAAGCTATAGTTGACAAAAAAATATTAATGAATTAAATCTGGGGTGAGTTTTTATAATCTGAAAAGAAAAAGACAAGAAAACTTAAATAAAAAAAAAAGTTACTCCGTCATTAAAAGGAGCCATGGTCTGTTGGAACACTCCGCACAATACAACAGCAACAGACGTTGTTCGGGTCATGCAAATGTCAAAGTATCGGCTCAGAACGTCCTCTTCGGAGCAAAATACTTCTAAAAAGGTGAAAACTTTATAACAAAATAAATTAACAAAATCAGGATGACAACAGTAGATAGAGAAGACAAAATCAGGATGACAACAGTAGATAGAGAAGACAAAATCAGGATGACAACAGTATATAGAGAAGACAAAATCAGGATGACAACAGTAGATAGAGAAGACATGGAGATAACTTTTTTTTAAATGGCACAGAACAAGAGTGGTTGGCGTTACCTGGCTGAAAGCCTTTGCTCTACAGCAGGGGTGCTCAACCCAGGGGCCTCCAGCCTACGACTTTAAAAGGTTCAACCACAATACCATTATAAAACAACATTTCTCAATAGGTCAGCCATAAGTTTAACATAAAAAACCTCATACGTCAGTAATAGCTCATAACATGGTAACGGTTTGTTTTTTTCAAACCACAAGGTCTTTTCTATTTTTCGCGCGCCCTAATATAACCAATGGATCTTGTGTCGGGGTTTTAAAAGACTCCTATTTTAGTTTTTTTTAAACACACACAAAGATTAATATCTGCTCGATACACGGGTAAACCGATCAAAATAAGAATCTTCAACTCAAATCTCAAGTGTCAGTCAGATTGTATGCTTCTGAAATATTGGAGAACAACAAAAACAAAGCTACACTTTCATAAATGGGTGTTTGCATATCAGAGGACTGAAATGGTGTGACAAGGTCACCAAGGTCGAACTGAGGACAACAGATAGACGCGTGCCAGTGTAATAGGGGAGATGAGTAGAATACACACATTGAGGAAACCTGCTGTCACAGGTTACCTCCCCTTGCTCTGCAGTAGTGTCCAACAGTGGCAAAAACCTAGAGTATCTAATGTGGGTCTTCAAAGTTGTCTATCTTCGCACAAGATTACTCTTGGCAGAGTTGTAGATAGAAGGATAATGATGCTTCTACCGCGAGGGTATATTCACGAGATGTTTCAGAAGTCAAGAACAATGCTGAATGAGTCTTAGCACGTTAACTTTGTATCTGACCCGCCGCCTTTTGATGAATATAAATGATTTGCTCGTTCAAGCCCCCAGCTGATTTAATTCAGAAAAATTCCTTTTATTAGCTCGATATAGATATGTATAAATATTAATGAATATATACTACAGGTTCGGGATCATACATTTGCCTTTCTCTCTGCAATGATTAATTCAACCATAAATTTGTCAAAATAAACATATACAAATTTAATGCTCAATTATTTTGAAACAAATGTAAATAAATATGAAATGGTAATTATGCGAAATTATGGTTCATCATATATCTCGGTTTGAGAGATGAAAATAATTCAGTCTTTTTAAGGTGGCCTGCTAAACTTATAACTTAGCTTCAAAATTGCTGAAATGTTGGTGCTGCTGGTTCCGTCACTTCTTCTCTGTGGCAAGGGCACGTCTCCAAAGGATTCTGGAGGTAACCGCTTCCGATCAAGGCAGGGATCTTCACCACCCGTGGGATGTAGGTTTCATTTGTCGATCTCAAGTTTCGAACCACAGACTAGTAAAGCTGGTAACGTGAGTAGAACCTCAAATGGTATCTACAATCCATACCACCAACTTTAGAAGGAATACAAGAACACATTCTGCTGCTAAGTATTTGTTATAGTGATTTAGATGAGGCGCCATTCCCGCTGTATGTCACCGATTTTTTTTATCAGAATTTGTACTCTCTCTGAGTGTATATCATATAACTCAGGGGATGTGATAACAAAATCACCATTCTTTTAGTTAAAATAATGAAAAAAATTCAACTGGACAGCGGCAAGTGGCTTGTACCTGAAGGAACAACTTTAAACATACATACAACTCATTACAAATGATAATATACATATGATGTCATCATCATCCACTTTCTGTCTGCACTTGGAGTCTGGGATTACCTCTGCTTTTGGTTCTTCTGTGATAACTAGCATGAGGCAATCACCAGCGCTTGCTGTGCTGGTTCATAAATGTATCCTTTTCACATGTTGAGGTTGCCAGCCTCGTATGAATCTTTAACACTCCTAGCTAGTATAAACCAGTAAAATTCACAGTATAAAAATATGTACAACTCATCCTAGTAACTAGGCAAATCCTAGACGTCTTGCTCAGGCAAATAGTCTTGGCAACTTAACACAGACAGCCGATAGGATGGTCTGGCGCTCTCTCTTCCAAACCTCTACACCTCACGGTAGAAGGGGAACGACTAAGTAAGAAAGTAACTTAACACAGATGCCTCGAACACACGTCTGTGATATTATTTCTTATTCTATAATTTCTCTGTGACTTGTGAGTAGTATCTGTAGAAGTCCGGTTCCGTATTAATATTGGCGAGTTTTCTTTTCGAGTGGATAACAGATGCTCTAATACGTTTTTCCGGTCCTAAAAATTCAGAATTCTGACTCCTATTTTTTCTGTGGCAAGATCCGAGCTGTCTACTTTGAGGATTTCAGGAATGCAGTGTCGTATGCTAGATGTTCTACGTAATATCGTAGGTTCCCGGCCCACGCTTCCACCTGGCGTTTCCTGACAAACTCCCAATCAGCGCGGTTGTTTATTGGCGCCTTAGAAGCCAGCCAATATATTCAAAGTTGATATTATGAATACTTTTCCTCATGCAGTATTCTGTATGACTTATGCATAAAAAAATTTCAAACAGTCATCTTCCGTATACGGAGTTGCTACATCCGACAATTCTTTGTAATGTTTACGTTACAGCTTCTTACATTTTTCATGTCGAGTCGGAAGCAATTACGTAATCTTAAGCAAACACTTGGTGCTCGCATTTACATGAAGTCAATTTAGTATTATCCCGTTTTAGGGACTCGGTTAATCTCTCAGGGATGGGCGATTCGCTTGTCTGGCCCTGTCATGCATCGATTCGTGAAACGTGAACAATGACAGTAGGGAAAAAGAGAGTGCTTACAAAAGAATAATGCACCTAATTCAGTACGCACAACAAATGCAGTTCAATACTGCCGAAGAGAAGATAGCGCACAAATTATGTCACATCTGCTAACAGCATTACAGTCCTTGTCCTGGAATCCCCAGGGTAAGAGAGGCAGAAGAAGACCAACAAACACATGGAGAAAGAAGTGAAAATGATGAGAAAACATGGAAAGAGCTTGAGCGGTTGGCACAGGACAGGAAGACTTGGCATAAGTTTTTGAAGGCCTATGCTCCTTGGGGAGCTAAATGGTATTGATTGATTGATTGAAAATACAGGTAACAGTGTTGTTGTTTCATTTTCCTTCTTTTCATGCTGCCACCACTCGACTGTCCTTCTTGTATAAAACATGTTCTCTCTAGCACTTAATATCTTCCCACAGAGACGGACTCTGCAGCAACAAATTCTACATGATTTGTTTGTTTTTGTATGCGCTGATGAGCTTTCGGTTCACGGTGTGTCTGTTTTTGTTTATTAAGTATTAGCATGTTTTTTTGTTTTTTTTTTTGTACGCCCGCTAATACTCGAGGCGAAATCTCAAGGTTATTGTTAATGTCTAACCTGACATTGATTTTACGTGAGTATCCCTTTTCTTGTACAGAGACAGGTGTCCCTCGCCATTCAGGCAGATACTCGCCGATTTCGGAGGTACCCATTAGAGCTGGGTCGGCTCAGGAGCCGCCAATCCCTGGTCGACGACACTCCTTCAAATGTTCTCGCCAGGTCTCGAGTTAATCCAGTTCAATCCCGGTCGACGAAAAATCCTCAAATGCATGTTGTGAAAATGTATTTCCTTTAGCTAGTTTTTCTTCCCTTAAATCATCATCATCATTATGCTCCGTTCCCCGTGGAACATAGGGCTGAAACAGATGCTCTCCTTCGATTTCTATTCTGGGCTGTCTTTTTCAGCTGTGCCCAAGTCATTCCAATTTCCTTTGCCTCCCCTTCCACTGTTCTTCTCCAAGTTCTCCTTGCCCTCCCCACTCTTCTTTTCCCTCGTGGGTTCCAGTCAAGGGCACCTCTGGCTGTGCGTGATTGTTCTCTTCTGAGTGTATGTCCTATCCATCCCCACTTTCTTACCATAATTTCCATTTGTATTGGCTGTTGCCCGCATCTTTTCCTTAGCTCTACATTTGTTACATATGGCCATCTTATACGGAGGATCTGTTGGAGACATCTATTTACAAATATCTGTAGTTTGGAGGTGATACTCTTTGAGACATGCTATGTCTCTGAGCCATACAGCAAGACTGACTTCACATTTGAGTTAAAGATTCTGATTTTGTTCTCTCTGGATATAACTGAAGAGTTCCATATTGGTCGAAGGGCATTAAAAGCGCACCTGGCTCTATTTGAAGACATGACGTGCAGAGTTCTTCATGCAGGACAGCTTACAGAACCATTTGGGATCAGAACAGGAGTGCGACAGGGATGCCTCTTGTCTCCATTTCTTTTCTTGCTGGCAATAGATTGGGTTATGAGATCATCGACAACACACAACAGAAATGGAATCCAGTGGACTCTGACTAAGCAGTTGGATGATCTGGATTTTGCTGATGATTTGGCTCTCCTGTCCCATAACCGTAATCAGATGCAGGACAAATTGGAAACACTCGATGAGAGGTCACAGAAATTGGGTCTGAAAATACACAGGGAAAAGACAAAAATAATGCGAATAAATGCAGGTAATGAAAACAGGGTTGAACTTGAAGAAACACCAATACAAGATGTAGAATCATACACATATCTTGGCAGTAATATAGATAAAGTTGGAGGGACAGACAGCGATATCAAAATAAGAATACAAAAGGCAAGAGGAGCTTTCATTGCATTGGGAAATATATGGAGATCAAGAGAAATAGGATCCAACACGAAAATAAGAATCTTCAACTCAAATGTGAAGTCAGTCCTATTGTATGGCTCAGAGACATGGAGAACAACAAAGACAACAACCAAAAAGCTACAGACTTTCATAAATGGGTGCTTGCGTAGAATAGAGGGATTAAAATGGTATGACAAGGTTACCAATGTGGAACTGATGACAAGAACTGGACAAGTGCCAGTGGAACAAGAGATGAGAAGAAGACGATGGTGATGGATAGGACACACACTGAGGAAGCCTGTTGATAGCATTACAAGGCAGTCCTTGTTCTGGAACCCCCAGGGCAAGAGAGGCAGAGGAAGACCAAGAAGTACATGGAGAAGAGAGTTGGAAACAGAGGTGAAAATGATGAGGAGAACATGGAAAGAACTTGAGATGATGGCACGTGACAGGAGGACTTGGCATGTGTTTGTTGAAGGCCTATGCTCCTTTGGGAGTGGAGGGTTATGAATGAATGGCTCTATTTATGTTAGAACAGACGTCACCATCGGTTCCCCCTCCTTGTGAATGTTACTCCCCAGATATGTAAAGCTTTCTACTTCTTCAATAACTTGACCATTGATCTTCATCGAGTCCATCTGCCTATTATTTATCGTCATTTCCTTTGTTTTATTTACATTTATGTGTAGTCCCATCTTCGCTGCTTCTGTTACTAATCTATTTGTTTTCTCCTGCATATCTTGCTGTCTATGTGATAGATGGCACAAATCATCTGCAAAGTCAACATCCTTCAGCTGTTTGAATGTCCACTGTATTCCTGTTTTCTCTCCTTCTGTTGTTTGTCTCATAACCCAGTCTATGACCATGAGAAAAATTGTTGGTAATAGCAGACATCCCTGTCTGACCCCGCTGTCTGACCCCACTGTCTGACCCCGCTGTCTGACCCTGCTGTGTACGGTGAAGGACTCTGATAGTTTTCCTTTGCACACTGCCTTACATGAGGCCTCCTGGTAGAAATCTTGAATGATTTCTATGAATTTCTCTGGGATTCCAAAATGTCTCAGGATTTTCCATACCACAAATAATATTACTATTATTATTATGACTAATTTTATCATTGTTATTACTTGTTTGATGGCAAAGACTTGGGAATCCTGAACGAGTGTACTTAGGGTATGGCTCCACCAGGATAGGAGAATTTTGAACACCCAGAATCCTGTGTAGCTCATACAGGAAGCTGCGCACAAAGGTATTGTATGTTTGTCTACAACAGGAACATGTGTTTACCTAAGCAGCGTGACCGACAAAACCTTTCACAAATTCATCGTTCCGTCACTGCATGTCACCTGATCACTTTCATCTCGCCGTTGAAGACTTAACTCGGCTCAAGCCTAAACCAAAACGCGATGAGTAAGCACAACTGAGTCAATGTATCGATGGCTGATGCAACTTTTTTCATCAGCATTCTTACAAATTACTCATGCTTAAAAAATGTCTACTTGAATGACAAAACTAATGCAGCAAAAATGTGTTACACCGCTGAAATGTGGCGGACACTAGAGAAACATTTGTGTACTTGACAAACACTTCATCATCATGGCGGCAGAAATATCAGACACTAACCTGAGTATTCGTCTGAAGATGCTCATCAATCAATACCCTTTAGCTCCCCCAGGAGCATAGGCCTTCAACAAACACGTGCCAAATCTTCCTGTCATGTGCTTTCAGCTCAAGTTCTTTCCACGTCTGCCTCATGATGTTCTGCAGTTCCCTTCTCCGTGTGTGTTTTTCTCCGGTTGAGAAGACGCTGAGAATGACTGCATATAACTGGAACAAGCCCACCCCCAGTCCCCGCGGGTTTCTGGTGACACAAGAAAGAATAGGACTACAACACCCTCAGGCATGTCGTAGAAGGCTACTAATGTGCATGGTACTGGCAACCTCATCGTGTAAAACAAATAGCTAAATAAACCACAGCTGCACAAGCATGTCAATGTTTGGTTCAGGCAAGGGGACCAGCTGCTGTTCTGGTTCTATGCTCCATAAGGAACGTAAGGGAAAATGATGATGATGAATTGAAACAATTTGATTTCTTGGTAGCGCTGTGGCCAACTCGTTAGTTTTCTAACGTGGGAGACCTGGCTCAATTCTAGAAAGGAACCCAGATGTGACAGACCTGGCCAGTCAGTCGTTAAATACAGCTATAGTAAGGTGGAACGTATTTCTCCACAATGTTTAACAGCGAAATGTTGGAGGCAATTAAAGTTACTCGACTTTAACTAACGTCGCTGGAACATGTCAAAAATCATGGCAGCGTTTTCCCCACAGATGGAGGACTATGCAGACTGATATGAGAATTCCACAACCTTATAATGAGATCAACCAATCACGTCAAACCTCAATCATGCAAAGATACAAATGACATCACAACAACAAATAACAGATACAACACGAATAATAACAATGTGAGCTGACAGACAAGGACAAGCGTCTCTTATAAAGCCTGGTATTGAAGCTGTCTTGCAGTCGTGGTTTTAATATCCTTAGTTAAAGAACGCTTTATTTTCTTGTAATCTACCAGCAAAATCAGTATTCTATCAAATGAAAAGTATTTCATGCAACAATTATTCACCAATGAATGAAAAAAGAGTTCTTCAGTGTTATATAGAACCTATCCTGACATACGGGAGTGAGTCATGGACAATTAGTAAACACCTAGGAAGATCACTAGATGCCACAGAGATGTGGTTTTACAGAAGAATGTTAAAAATATCACGATCAGCTAACAAATGTAATGAGGATGTTCTGAAAGAGGCCAACGTGCGCAGGAAGTTTATTTGACGAGTTAGAAGGGAGTAATCTATGGGCATGTTATGTGACGAACAAAGCTGGAATATATCGTGACAACAGGAAGGATTACAGAAAAATGAGAGGACATGAAATAGAGTTGGACAGTTTGACATCATGGCATGGAAAGAAGTCAAGAAAAGAACTGATAAATTCTACTGTAGACCGGAAGTCGTGGAGAGACATGATCCCCTATTCCACCAGGCATGGCATTTGAAGGAGAAGAATCTACCTCAAATATTGTGAGCATTACTCTAAGACAGCAGTTGAGCATTACTCTAAGACAGCAGTTGAGCATTACTCTAAGACAGCAGTTGAGCATTACTCTAAGACAGCAGTTGAGCATTACTCTAAGACAGCAGTTGAGCATTACTCTAAGACAGCAGTTGAGCAATTCTCTAAGACAGCAGTTGAGCATTACTCTAAGACAGCAGTTCATTCATCGGTAGCCGGCTTCAGAGTAACGGCCTTCAGCAAACGCATGTTAAATATACCTGTCACGTGCCATTTGTTCTATCCATGTCGTCTTTATCCCTATCATGTCCCTCTATAGTCCTCTTCTCCTTGTGATCTTCGGTCGCCCTCCACATCTTTCATCCTGGACATTCCAGAACTATGACTGCCTTGTAAAATGTTTCCTCGATGTGTGTCCTCTCCATCGCCAGCGTCTTCTGCATATCTTTTATTTACGGACACTTGTCAGGCACATATTATCACGTTGACATACTGGACATGCCGACACACCCATGCCTCTGTTCTGTGCACGCATCTAATGGCAGCATTTTACTGACAACATTCTCCTGCCGAGGTGTGAGTGAGCTAGATGTAAGCTCCGTAGTCAGGAGCTGTTGTTTGTCCTCCAGGTGTACTGCTTTAGCGATACCATATTGGTTGGTTTTATCCTGGTGAGTGCTGCCACACAGTGGCTTAATTAAGAGTCTGTCTGAGTAAAGAGACAAGACACCAATTTGTAGGAAAGTCTGAAAAGATAGATTAAGATAAAAAATAAAGTGACTGTGGAGGGAGAGACTTATAGCTTCAAGGGTGAGAACTTAGATTGACTCTCCCTCGCCACCTGTGACTTGTTTTATTAGCTACTGTCTCACCACCTCTCGCTCAGCTGAAATAAAGTATGCACTAATTACTAGCCAATTCTAGTTAAAGAATACAGGTACAGTATAGTGAAAAACAAACTGATCCAGTGCACATTTTATAGTTTATTAAAACAAACAAATCTATACTACAGAAAAAAAAAACCACACCAATAACGTGCGAGTTCACACAACCTGAAAAAAGAACAATCAATCAAAGACACAATTATCAAATTACCACGCTCTCTTCCACACCTACACGAAAACAACTAAGGTTAAAGAAATATACCGGGCGGTGTTCTCTAGGTAAAAGCCACCACCCCTGACTACTCTATTGTTACTAACTAAACACACTGTGGAGTCCTCCGCCACCTGACTACTCTTCACTAGTGTTCACTCCGTTCCGGTTAAGTCTTATTAACTAATTTGACTACAATGTCTTAAAGGCGCTCTTGGCGGTCCTGCACAACTAACTTATAAACCACATAAATCCTACTCTCCTGAATTCTGCAGAACTAACTCGGAGGCTCTCTGATATATATATATATATATATATATATATATATATATATATATATATATATATATATATATATATATATATATATATATATATATATATATATATAAAACCTTGAGGTCTTTGAAAGCTGTCATCAGGTTTTGTCAGTGAATGCCATATCAGTGGGCAGCTTCTTTTATTCACCTCTTGTCCCACTGGCATGAATGATTGATGTTGTGATATGTGATCACTTTATTGCCTTGCGACCAATTCACACTCGCACCAGACCCGTAGAACAATAAAACTGTTGATTCTAAGGCAGGGGTTGTATTTATACCGGTCTCCAACATTCCAATGGCTCGTTGGCGGTCGTTTTCAGATAGTCGTGGCATTTCAAGCACATGTACTGGGTGTTTTGTCTCAATTGCCTTTTTATACCGAGTATACTGCCACAACGCGTACACATTTTCAGGGTCATAGCTGTTGGGAATCGTGTTGCACGTGTAACTTTCATTGTTTTCATGTAGTCTGTACACAAACTCGTGGGTTGAATCATGCACTTTCCATTCCAGCAGCCATTCGCTCTCTACCTCATGACAAACACGGGGAAAATCCATTCCCACACTTTTTTTTCCAGCTTCTCGGCATCAGTATATATATAATAGTGGTGCGTTTTTAATGTGCTTCAGTATATATTTTAAGACTGTCTGGCTTGCTTCCTTGCGTGAGTATTACAGAAAGTTGACCATGAGCGAATAATGCTTGTGGTATGTGTACACTGACATAATCTAATTACTGTCCCTTTGCTTTGTTGATTGTCATGGCAACAACTAAAGTCACGGGAAACTGGCGACGTCTCAAGATGGCACGAAGGCTGGTATCGTTTGGCTCTAAACTGATGCGTAGAATCAAAACAAACGTCTACCTTAAATACTGACTGTGATTGTTTTGTCTACATCTGTTAAACATTCAGTCCTCTATTTTTAGTTTTAACAGAATGTTAAAGTAAAATAGAAACACGAATAGGTTTTCAGTGACTCTTTTATTATGACATTAAATTATGAAACTTCTCCGTCATTTCTTGACGGGTTACTTGCAAAGATAACTGTGAAATCCGAATGTAGTAGAGTACTGGCCTCTATGTGGGATGATTATAACGGGTACTCACAAGATAACGTTCCCATCAAAGCATGGGCAATGCGCGTCGTTTTTGTATTTTCATAAATACCTGTTGCGAATATTTCTTACATACTGAAAAATGCACCATGAAAAGCGTGTTTTTTAAAGACTGTTTAATTTAGTTTTAACGATGCGTGCGCAGCGAAAACGCATTTTCCCGAAAAGCCGTTCAAGTCTGTATAAGCTAACTTTCAAGTCTGTATAAGCTAACTTTCAAGTCTGTATAAGCTAACTTTCAAGTCTGTATAAGCTAACTTTCAAGTCTGTATAAGCTAACGTTCAAGTCTGTATAAGCTAACTTTCAAGTCTGTATAAGCTAACGTTCAAGTCTGTATAAGCTAACGTTCAAGTCTGTATAAGCTAACTTTCAAGTCTGTATAAGCTAACGTTCAAGTCTGTATAAGTGTCGCATGAAAATATAATTAATAGTACAGTAGGTAAGCTTGACAGCTGTATAGGCGTGAGGGACAATAGTACACACGGACGTGTGATAGTGATGTGCAAGAGAGATAGGCAAAAGGCACAGGCTGAGCCAGTGAGTTCTTCACTAAGAAAACCACACACACAGCTCTTCTTGTTTTCTCTGGCGACAATATTTCTCTTTTGCACACACTGTGTCACTCACAAATAGTAGGGTAAAGAAGTAAAGTTAGATTGAGGATTTGGTAGTCTGAACTGAACGAACAATCCTATCGAGGCTAATTCAATTTATTTCAATTTAGAGATGTAAATAAACCAATAAAGATTTTACAGCAAAAAAGAAATAAAGATTATCACGAGAAAACAAACTCACAACAATTTGATGATTTTAAAGAAGAAAAAAATATTACACAAATAGTGAAAAAAAAGATTATGAATGAACTGTGTTAGTAAAGCTCCCGGCAGGCCTGATAGGCTTTGCTGGAAAATATGTGAAATACTGTTTGTGTGAAAATGAATGTTTGTTCTTTTGTTCCTTTGGTGTGAATGTTGGAAACAACTTATATCCTGAGGTTCTCTTGGAAAAATATATCGTAATCCAATGCTTGAAATTAACTTCACTGTTCGAATAAGGTATCCACAAAGGGCACAGAATCTGAACACGATTTTATAAATCCAAGATTGGTGTAACGTATCCACAATTGATGAGATATCCACAGATAACGAATTTGCTTCCAAAGGTGGGGTGGAGGATTATAATGGGTGGAGTATGGTACGGGTGACGGTTGGTAAGGGTGATGTCTGGTGTTGAGAATCTTTGAAATACTTGAAATAATTGAAGGGAATTATTGTGACTGGTGGACGAGGACTGTATGGCCACTGGAAGGGCTAGGTAACCTCTTTTTCAGCAATAAGAGACAAGACTTGCACTGCATAAACCTGTTAGACAAAACAGAAATACATGTGTAACTACTCTTCGGCTGCAACACGCAGATTACTACAGAAACAATTTAAGCAGTGTCCTGCTTATGCATGTTGGTATCCATGCATGCGTCTCGTCTCGTTCCTAAAATAGGTCAGTCCATTCTTAAACATTCCTGTCTGCTGTGAATGAATTAGCTGGCCAGTCCGTGTACATACACAATAACAAGACCGCTGTTTTGCTCCCGTCCTGGTCAGACAAGGTCACATGAGGGCGCGCTAGAGAATCCTTCTTTGCTTTCCACCGTTCATTCCTTCCAGCATTCATAATAATATGCTCATACATTAATGTTACAAACATTGAAAAGTAAAATGATCATTGAAATTATGAATGATACAAACATTGTAACATAACATCGCTTTAAAATACAAGCAGTGAAAATAAATGAATTTTCGTAAGCATTTATGATACATACATGGTAAAGGAAACCTATGGGAGCCGCGCTGGTGTAATGGTTAAGACGTTGCGCTGGCGACCAAGTTTTCAAGGTTCGGGCGCGGGCATTTGTAGGAGTGTCATCGACTGGAATTTTGACTGAATAACTTGAACGGCTCCTGCAGATAAACCCCCTGTGGATGGGAAGGAGCGAAGCTCCTGACCGGGTTGGAAGGAAAGTCCACTGACCCCCCAGCCTCGCAATGACGTGTCACTGGGCCAAAAAAGCTGGAAAGCTCGAGTGCCGCTGGTTAGAAAAAAAAAAAAGGAAACCCATTTATAGAATACACTTAACTTTCACCATGATAGCAATATATTTCATATCTATATATTTTAGCTAATTGTCTATATACTGGAAAAGCAAATACATACCAGCACCGGAATTTATAGTCTGTAAGTTAAACTAGAGGGCACTTTGTTTGTTTAACGCAAGTCTCCCTATGCACAGTTTTACTTTACAAGACTAACAAGTGCGTCTTTCTCCTTCAGTATGCTATCACCAAGTGAAGTCTAAAACTAGTTTCTTTAAGAAAGAAATAATTATTTTCGATTTACCCGCTATATTTTTAAAGTTCTCACGATATGCAAAAGTATCGCCGCAAATTAGTTTGCACATTGAATGTCACGATTGTACGTGCTGTGGTTCCGAGCTCAAAGTATTAACAATGGAAAGAAGACAGGCCATAAATATCTAGAAAGCCGAGTCTGGAAAATCCTAACAGACACGGACGCTGGTTGACCGAAGCTTCACACGAGTTAAGGTGGAAAAGGCAAGTGCGTGAGAAACATTTTTTTCAGATTGTTAGGATAGACAGAAAATAAAGCAATATCCAGGATGGACAGAATATTTCAAATAGGCAAATTATCTTCACTCTGCGACAATAAGCTAACTTTCAAGTCCGTATAAGCTAACGTTCAAGTCTATATAAGCTAACGTTCAAGTCTGTATAAGCTAACGTTCAAGTCTGTATAAGCTAACGTTCAAGTCTGTATAAGCTAACTTTCAAGTCTGTATAAGCTAAAGTTCAAGTCTGTATAAGCTAACTTTCAAGTCTGTATAAGCTAACGTTCAAGTCTGTATAAGCTAACTTTCAAGTCTGTATAAGCTAACGTTCAAGTCTGTATAAGCTAACGATCAAGTCTGTATAAGCTAACTTTCAAGTCTGTATAAGCTAACGTTCAAGTCTGTATAAGCTAACTTTCAAGTCTGTATAAGCTAACTTTCAAGTCTGTATAAGCTAACGTTCAAGTCTGTATAAGCTAACGTTCAAGTCTGTATAAGCTAACGTTCAAGTCTGTATAAGCTAACGTTCAAGTCTGTATAAGCTATAAACGTTCAAGTCTGTATAAGCTATAAACGTTCAAGTCTGTATAAGCTATAAACGTTCAAGTCTGTATAAGCTATAAAAGTTTAAGTCTGTATAAGCTATAAACGTTCAAGTCTGTATAAGCTATAAACGTTCAAGTCTGTATAAGCTATAAACGTTCAAGTCTGTATAAGCTATAAACGTTCAAGTCTGTATAAGCTATAAACTTTCAAGTCTGTATAAGTGTGACAGACGAACGCAGCCGACCCTGAATGATATGATACGACTCTTCGTAACGACCCCTTGGATAACATCAGTGCCCCCGAAATATTGTAACCTTTCGTCAAACGGGATTTTTCTTTTCACCTGGACTCATTAGCTATGCAACCTTTCCACGCAGATTGGCAACACGCTTGCTGATTAATATGTGGACAGCTTATCTACCGTCCATTCTGGTCATCGCATTGATTTAAGGAGAGATTAAATCACGCCCATGGTCATCTCTTGAGCAATCATATGCAGTATTTTCATTAACTTGGCCCAGAGGGGGCGGCGCCAGAATCAAACAGATAGCAGCGACCACGATCAAAGACACAGACTGGGGGATCTCAGGAAAGACTAGCGCCACGATCAAAGACAGTAGTGGTCCCTGACGAGCGACGCAAGTTCCCTGCCGGTATTTCGCATCTCCGTGCCAAACGCAGAACCGATCGCAGTGAAAGCGAACGGGGAAAGCCGGAACGGATGCAGCGAACGGCGATACAGGAATCCAGGGGCGGCATCTTTCTTTAGTCTGGCGGTCAGATCCCCAAAAGTGTCCTGAGATCTAAAAAGGTGTCAAGTTTCTCATGTCCCACTCATCTTTCATTTCATTCTAGATATATACAGACCACGTAGAAATACACTTCATCACTCGCTGGCCAGAACTTAACAGAAGCACTAGCTATATTTGAAATCCTGCTGGTTCATCCCATGGATTTTTATACATATTTGCAGTGAATTCTATTTCTGTGCAAAACGGTAAAATATATATTGTGTAAAGTGATCAGTGGTCTAGTTCATTCATTCTATTTCACTGGATTTTGTGTTAATTTAAATCTTTTAAATTAAACCATCTCAATAGTTCCAGTTGTAAATGTAATGATATACCTGCTATATTATTTCTAAACGATAATAGATGTTAAATGCTTAAATTTACTTTTAAAGTCGCGAAGGAATTTATAATTAATAAATTTAGTTAAGTCCTATATTTATAGATGTATGTTTTAACCATTAGAACTCGCGCAGTGTTTATTAAATACATAATTAAATACGCGAGCGTATATAAAATAGTCTTAATGGGAAATTTATCGCGCTTTAGAAGGTTATTTGTTTTTCGGTATATTACATGTCTTTTTTTTTTTTCATACAGAGGGATCGTAACCTGTGCGATCCCAGCATTAAGAAAGCAATAAAGCAAATCAAAACGATCCCAGCATTAAGAAAGCAATAAAGCAGATCAATCTAAGCAAAGCAAAGCATAAACAGTGTGTAGAGTCTCCCTGACTCAGAACTTGTTGAGACTGTGTAAATTTTTAATCTTTGAGGCGATTCTATGTTTGGAATTCGCTATCTAACTTATAGCAAAGAAAGCACACCCAAAGACAAATTTAACACACCATCAAGCAAACTAAGTTGTAACGGGAAGAAGAACACTGGCCCGAGCTTTTGTTAGTTTACTGACACAGAGAGAGAATACATATTTACTTGAATAGTGATGTGACTAGTTTTCTCCCTGTACTTAAACCATAATAATAATAGCCCCTTCAGTCATTACTGACTATGGGAATGCGCCCCTGAGGTAAATGCCCTCAGCTGCTTATTTTCCTGGTGCTCCTTTCGACGTTTTCTCCTCACCTCTGCTTCTTGTGTGAGCCTCTCTTCGCCCAATCTGAGGTGGCGCCGTAAGTAGCATCGCCACTTAGTGCGATCGGCAGCTTCATCCTCCCATGTTGCTGGATCCATGTCCAGTGCCCTCATATCTCTCTTGCACACATCTTTGAACCTCAGCTGTGGTCGCCCAACTGTTCTCTTGCCATCTGCTAATTGTCCGTAGAAGATATCTTTTGGGATGCGACCATCTTCCATGCGGCGAACATGGCCAAGCCAGCGAAGTCTGCGCTGTCTAAGAAGCGTATACATACTTTGAAGACCAGCACGTGACAACACCTCGACATTTGTCACTTTATCTTTCCACGAGATGCCGAGGATGCGGCGTAGACACCGCAAATGGAAGGTATTGAGCCTTCTTTCTTGCTTAGCATAGGTCGTCCAGGTCTCGCTGCCATATAGGAGTGTGCTGGTGACGCAGGCATTATATACCGCAGCTTTGGTCTTCATTGTGAGTTTAGAGTTTCCCCAAACACGCGATGTGAGGCGGGCAAAGGTAGCTGCAGCTTTGCCAATGCGGCTGTCGATTTCTGTATCCAGTGAGAGTTTGTCATTGATGGTAGACCCTAGGTATGTGAAGTGGTGCACCACTGCCAATTCATAGTTATCGATAGTGATAACTGGTGCAGCACCCACATCCTGACTCAGCACATTCGTTTTCTTTAGACTTATTGTGAGGCCAAAGTCCTTGCATGCTTTAGTGAAGCGATTCATCAAGCTCTGAAGCTCCTGTTGGCTTTGAGTGACGACTGCAGCATCATCAGCGAACAACAAGTCTCTTATAGTGACCCTTCTGATTTTTGTTTTTGCCTTCAGCCTTGAAAGATTAAACAGACGGCCATCTGACCTAGTGTGAAGGCATATTCCTTCAGTTGCATCTCTGAATGCATGTTTCAAGAGTAAGGCAAAGAAGATTCCGAAGAGGGTCGGAGCCAGAACACAGCCTTGTTTAACGCCACTTCGTATATCAAAGGGCTGTGACGTGCTTCCAGCATATTGGACTGTTCCCTTCATGCCGTCATGGAATGACTTTATCATTTCCAGCATTTTAGAAGGGCAGCCTATTTTCAGGAGGATTTTAAAGAGTCCATCCCTACTAACCAGGTCGAATGCTTTTGTGAGGTCTATAAAGGCGATATATAATGGTCTTTTCTGCTCTCTTGATTTTTCCTGAAGCTGGCGGAGAGAGAAGATCATGTCTGTTGTTGATCTGCCAGCTCGGAATCCACACTGTGACTCTGGATATATGCGCTCAGCTAACTTGTGTAGTCGCATTAAGATGACTTTGGCAAAAACCTTACCAACAATACTAAGAAGAGAGATGCCTCTGTAGTTATTGCAATCACTTCTGTCTCCTTTATTTTTATACAGTGTTACAATCTTGGCATCTCGCATGTCTTGAGGAATAGTTGTCTCTTCCCAGCACTGGCACAGCATCCTATGCAGGGGATGTAATAGCGTGCTCTTACAGCATTTGATTAAATCAGGAGGAATCCCATCACTGCCTGGTGCTTTGCCAGAGGCCAAGCTATCAATGGCCTTGCTGAGTTCCTCTAATGTTGGTTCGGCATCCAGCTCCTCCATAGTTGGCAGACTGTTGACACCATCAAGGGCTGCAGGCGTAACGGTATTGTCTCTAGCGTAAAGCTCAGAGTAGTGCTCGACCCACCTCTCCATCTGCTTACCCTTATCGGTTAGCTTCTCTCCGCTGATGGTTTTTAGCGGTGCCGTCTTACTTTTATGGGGGCCAAGTGCTTTCTTTATACCGTCATACATTTGTCTAATGTTGCCTGTTTGCGCTGCGATCTGGATGCTCTCACTGAGCTGGAGCCAGTAGTCATTTGCACAGCGTCGAGCAGTTTGTTGAACTTTGCTTCTCGTAGCCCTCAGGATCTGTAGGGTTCTGGCACTCGGTGAACGTTTGTATTCATTCATAGCCCTGCGCTTAGCTTCACTGACAGGTGCCATCACATCTGATGAAGCATCAAACCAGTCATTTGACTTTGCTGTTTTCTTACCAAAGGTGGCAAGTGCAGTACTTTGAATGGTGTTCCGTAGATGCTCCCAGTTCTCTGTAATAGTATCACCATGCTGAGGGCTACTGAGCACTTTCTCGAAGGTCGCAGTGAATTGAGCGATCATGAAAGGGTCTGACATCTTGCTGGTATCAATGCGTGGTTTCCCTTCATGTCTGACACGATAGAGTTTTCTTGGTTGTGCTCTGATTTTGCAGCAAACCAAGGAGTGATCTGTATCACAGTCTGCACTATGGTACGAGCGCGTGGAGAGCACAGACCTGAGGAGTGGCCTTCTGACGAGAATCAGGTCAAGTTGGTGCCAGTGCTTGGATCGTGGGTGTCTCCATGACACCTTATGCTGGGGTTTTGTCTGAAAGTAGGTGTTGGTCACGCAGAGGTCATGGTGGACGCACAACTCTAAGAGCCGTTGTCCATTTTCATTCATCTTGCCAATACCAAACCTGCCCAGACATGAAGGCCATGAAACATTATCGGCACCCACTCTAGCGTTAAAGTCACCAAGGAGAACAAGCTGTTCTTGCCTAGGTATGCTTTTGATAATTGCTGTTAGATTCTCGTAGAACTCATCTTTAGCTTCTGAGGCAGAGTACAGAGTAGGAGCATACACACTGACAAGGGTGATGGGACCTGTGCTAGTTTGCAGGCGGAGCGTTAACAGGCGTTCTGATCCATTCTCGCCTGGTTCAACCATTTTAGTTAGCGATTTTTTGACCGCAAAACCTACTCCGTGTTCTCTAGCTTTATTAAGATCTTTCCCTTGCCAATAAAATGTGTAGTCCTTCTCGCTCACCATTCCAGAGCCCGCCAGGCGCGTTTCCTGAAGTGCAGCTATATCTACCTGAAGTCGTTTAAGCTCATCATTAATTATGGCTGTCTTCCTTACATCGTTTACATCCTGTAGGTTTTCGGATAGTCCAGTCAACATAGTCCGGACGTTCCAGCATCCCAATCTGAGAGTTTGCTTATTTCTATTTTTTTGATAATTGCTTGGTGCAAAATTTTCTGTCCACAGTTCGGGTTTGACCCTAATCCCCATGCACCCAATGGGGAAAGCAGACAGTGGCGGGACAACACCTTATTGACTGGGGGCTGCCCAGCTTGAAGCGGGCGGTAGCTGTCCAGTGAGATCCTAGAACCTGCCCCACTGTCGGAAGTTGCCCCTGGCGCCATGCCCTACGCCAATTGGGCAAATGCTTATAACCGGTAACTGCTACTTCCCGTGTTTTGCCGACACCTATAGGGTGAAGCTGGAGTGTCCTCTCCAGGGCGCGAGCTTGGGCACAGTTATATGGAGATCAAGCTGTTGCGGACTTAAACCATACCTCGCGGATAAAGTGTATCAGCACGCGTAAGAATTTTTATTATCAGCGGCAAAGTCAAATAGACCACACCATCCTCACCCCGGTATCAGAGACCGTGCCCTCCCATAGAAACTGTTATTAAGAAAAGAGACACATAATACAGATTCATTTTTCAGCGATTACGGGATCCTTTTATGTGCTGACCGCCTACCCGCTAATCTGGGGCTGGAACTTGAACTAACACTCATACATTTAGTTTGAGGTGTAACTGCTGTTGTGTTATTCTATGGAGTGCCAGATTATTTTCACAATCGGTAAGTGAGAGCAAGATGAGTGAAGGCCTTTACTAGCGCGTGTATGAATGACAGGAAATTTAATCTTTTTTGTAACCCATTTGTTAACTTGCTTACCGGGTAATACATTTTCTGTATCCCCGGCATTGTTCCTTTAAGTGGGATAGTTTTTGATAAACTCTGTTTTAAACCCCCCTCCTTTTCTTTTGCTTAGTAAAGGGAAGAACTGTTACGGTATATGCTATTAACGCCGTCTGCTAAAGGTTAGCAGACGTGCAATCGTAAAGGTTAAGACATTTAATATATTGCGATAGATGTTTCAATTATTGAACGCTCAATACACGATCGATTATGACGTGTCTAGCGTTGTTTAGGACAAAGTCGGTAACTAGGAGACGCGACCCTTTGTTACTTGACCGCCAAGCTGAATAGCTGCGTTTTTCTAACCTTCCAATTCAATGGCATGATATAGCCATTTATATGTGCATTTTTGATGGACCAGGGTCAGTCCTAGAACTCTATATGAGAGGAAAATTTATGGAGGTTAGTATTTAACTAGAATTCTCAGAAGGAGGAGAATAATCGTCAAATTCGTATGAAATATTCAGACTCGCAGTCTCACTGTCGGCAGGTAGCCATGTCTAGCTGCGCGTGCATATAGCTGTGATGTTCTGACGACAATACTGCATTGTATCCTTAAACGGACATTGACACGTAAACCAGCAGTCTACGTTATTGATTAATTTATGCATGACTTATAAGGACTTATGTTCTGTTCCTATTTGAAATGATCATCCTGTGTGTACATGTGATTAAATATTACGGACTCAATCCGAAGGCATTAATTACTTCATTAATGTTGCTGAGTTCAAGTTACATGAACTACTTCTTCATACCATGCTACTGAGTTGTATGAACACCTTCACCCTAATTCGCGTAATACTAAACAAAGCACGATTAACAAGAGATCACTAAAGTAACCATACTCAGTGCATGATCTTCAACCGGCAAATAACTCAGCAACAAAGTGGCGGCCGAATGCGGGGAACGACAGAAAAAAGAAACAAACTTCTGTTCCTTACGCACATGTTAACCATAATATTTATGATCAAGTTTCGATCACATGATCCAGTCGAAGATGACGTCTTACTCATTCTAATGCCTAACAACGTGACGTCACTGAAAGTCGTGTAGGTGATCTGTCGGAGAAACCAAAGTCGTTTTCTAAGCCTAACCAGGGGAAACATGAGCCATTGAAGCAAACACACGATATGGACTACAGGAGCAGACAGTCAGGGGCATTAGCCTAGCTGTTGACGACCTCTAGCACTGATCTAAGCAACGGAAAAGATAAGTCTAGTTGTTTTAATACTGTCGTCATTGCAAACAGTAATACTGAGTCCATGCCTTTTGCCTGCATAGGCATGTCTTTTCTGAATGTGTTTCATGTATTTTTTTTTGGGTTGTCTTAATGTGTTGTTAATTCGTGGGAGGTAGGGAGGATGAACCGAAATTAGATTCTGTGGCTCTCACGATGCCTGAATTGATTTCGGTCGTTTCTTAGGGCAGTTAAACGATTGCACTTTTGGAAGCCCCATTGAGGTTTGCCATTGGACTGTCTGTCCAAATCTGCTGTCGTTTGACGATTTGTGTTAGCTGTACCGTTCCGTAGATAACTGGTGTATTTTATTCGTACTCAGTTCACAATTTTATTCAGTTTTGTATCATGTTCGTTAACTATTTCGTCCAGTCTCCTCTTACTATCATTTATTTGATGATTGTTAAATGGTCGTCCGTTATGAGTCCTGTGATGTCATCATTTTTTGCAGTCATTTTTTTTTGTGTACTTTGAATATTAAGTTGACCTCGGGTCAGACCTTGACCCTTCATTTGGCTTGTGACACTTCCGCTTGTTTTATTTAGTTCATAAATTCATTTTTAATTGTGAAAATGTCTTGTTTGCGTCTTGACATTGTTTGTACCCTTTAGTTGCATCATTGTTTTGTTTGTCCTCATGATATATATTAAATACTACATTAATAATATGATATTATATGCAATAATACACTTGTAATTTAATTTAATTAATTTTTTCTGACATTTAAGGTTAATATGGGACATTGCATAATTATGCAGTGATAGTCCAAGAAAGTAGCACTACAATTTATAAGAGATGCCTAGGGCATAATAATATAATATATATATTGACCAAATAAAATAATCTTATAGTCTACCTTTGAGGTAATAGACCCATTGTATATTATTTAATATACTTTTCTGGTACTAAGAGAGTGACTTAGTACATTGAACAATATAATTACTAGGAATCATACCCAACATTATTGGATATTGAGATTAATTGTGTGATGTAATTACATTATAGTTAACAGATATCATAACTATTTATGATATAGTTCGTATTTAGATACAATATTGTTACAAAATATTGTCTATTAGTTGAACTTAGACATAAGAGTTCAGTACTATTGTGATTATTTATATTGAATATTCCTAAGTTGAGTAAGTATAATAATTACTCTGAAGCTACTATTGACTATTTTAATCAGTAATTATCAATAATTACTTACAGATAAAAGTCAAAATGCTTACTATAGACCATTTCGTTAAAATTGGTAAGGAATATGGTTATAAATCTCAAGAACTTCGTCAGTTTGCTGAGGCAGAACTGGAAAAACATAAAGCAGAAATGGAGGAACGTGAAAGAAAAGAAGCAGAGAAAAAGGCTGCATTAAAGAAAGAGGAAGAGGAACAAAAGGCTGCATTAAAGAAAGAGAAAGAGGAACAAAAGGCTGCATTAAAGAAAGAGGAGGAGGAACGTGAGATGAAGCAAATTGCCAAGGAAAATAGATTAAGAGAAATTGCTCAACAGGAAGAAGAGAATAAATTGAAACGAGAGGAAATTATTTTACAACAAGAAATGGAATTGGCGCGTATTAAATTGGAGACAGCAAGATTACAAGCACAAAGTGCTGATGCAAACCAGAATAATAACGCACAAAATGGATCATCATCCAGCCAAACTAAACATTTCTACAACTTTAAATTACCCACTCTCAACTTAAACGTGGACGACCTTTCATCGTTCCTGTCACGTTTTGAACAGACTTGCAAAACAAACCATTTGCCTGAAGAGTCATGGGTACTCAAGTTAAATGAATTCTTGGTTGGAGAACC
The DNA here is from genome assembly GCA_024509875.1 of Oreohelix idahoensis. Classification (NCBI taxonomy): domain Eukaryota; kingdom Metazoa; phylum Mollusca; class Gastropoda; order Stylommatophora; family Oreohelicidae; genus Oreohelix; species Oreohelix idahoensis. The sequence continues at coordinate 347,402 of JAMPIV010000003.1, read as the reverse complement.
ACTGACGGCTTCTCAAAATGCTGACCCATCAATAGCAAATAACTACGGTGCTATTAAGTCCTTGCTTTTACGAAGGTTTCACCTGGACGAGGAACACTGTAGGTTGAAATTTAAGGGAATTTTACCTGAATCTCCAAAAGATTTTGCAGGATTCATTGCGAACATACGCAATACATTTAATAGATGGGTTGAACTGGCAGAAGTCAACAAATCGTACGACAAATTAGTTGATTTACTACTACGGGATAAGGTATTATCTTCGGTTAGCCAGCCATTTTTTGCATATTTGCAGGAGCGTAAACCAGGTACTATTGACGAGTTAGAAAAAATTTCTTTAAACTACTGTTCGGCACATCCGAATGCAACCATTTCTAACTCCTCATTAAGAGAACCTCTACCTGTGGCGTCTAATATGGCCTACAATCATAATAACAAACAAAGACATCACAGTGTAGACAGAAGCAGGTTCCAAAGAAATCACAATGTTAACTTTCAGAAGGGACATAATAATGATTTCAACAATAAAAATGAGTTCAACAGAGGTAGATCACGAGATAGAAATTATTCACCTCAAACAAACTACCACAATGGTCAACATAACACTAATTATAATCGATCACATACTCCCAATAATAATAATAACTGGAATGGTAATAATCATGGCTCGAGACATCGAGATAATAGTTACTATAGAGGACGACGAGATAATTCTAACAATTATACTCGGAATCGATCTCATTCTCGGGGATCATCTCAGTACAACCATAATACAGGGGCGGCAGTTACAAATAATACTACCCCTATAGCTCAGGTCCCACTTGACAATAATACAACACAGTCTTCTGCTGCATGTTTTGCTATTAATTATAATGTGGCAAATAGTTGCCAACAATGCAATCTTATTTTTCAGAAGGCGAAAGAAACAGTGCTTAACTGCGGACATATTAAACCAGAGGTAGGTCTTGCAGTCAACGATGGAACAGGCTTACTAATTTTTAACAGGGGATTAGTTAATGGATCCGTCGTCTCAATGCTGAGGGATTCAGGATCCACAACGATTGGTGTACGTCAGTCGCTGGTACATCCTAGCTGTGCGACAGGAGAATATGTCCGTTGCATGACCTTCGGGGGTACTATTGAGTACTACCCCACTGCCATAGTACATGTTAATACACCATTTTTTTCAGGTAATGTCAAGGTGTGCATGCTACGAATCCATCAGCTGATCTTACATTAGGACGCATACATGGGAGTAAAGATTGCACTCCTAAAGAAATTAATGATTGGGAGAAAAAATTTGCATTCTTTTAGCAACGCTAACGCTGTTGTTGATATGGCTACACTTCGTGCCAACAACATAAATACATGTGGCACAGCAGTTTCCAACTTCACTCTCAGTACTATCCTGGAAATTGATGAAGATGATAGATCTATTGGACAACATACTAAGGATATAACTGATCCTAATAAAACTGTTGACGTTGTCAACATTGACAAAAACATTATGAGGAAGAATAATAGGTTAAATAATAATGCTGGACTTAAAAGGAAACATAAAGTTAACACAAATAATTATGATGAAAAAGTTTTTACTTTGCCCAGCAAAGACATGTCTACGACATGTAGGAAACTTAATACCTTTGGTGATGATAGGTATCATCCTCAGTCCAGTCAGGATGATACGACATCCAACAGAAAGACAATGTCGGTGTTGAAAGGGAAAGTTAATTCTTTGACAAAGAATACATATCATCATTGTCCACTATTTCGTGACAATGATACTACATATATTGGGAAAAGTGCGTATTCTCGCACAGTGTTAGTGCGAAATCTGCCGCAGGATACTACATGGCAGGCACTTAGAATTTTTTTTGATTATACAGCAAACGTTAAGTTTGTTCGTCTTCTGCCATCATGCAATGGGCAGAATAGACAGGCGATGGTTACATTTCGTAACAATCGAGACGCTCGTTGGGTAATCGAGCGTGATAATGGTGTTTATTTTCATCACCGTTATCTAAAGTTACAATTAGTACCTGATTCTGCGCCACGCAGATAATGGTGTACGCTCACCCTTTTGTCTTATTTCTTGATGACTCAGCTCTAGTCAGTCATCATTTCTTTTCCTTATTGGTCATTTATTCTTATACGTCTTAGATATCAAGGGACACAAAAAGATATTTCATATTAACATGCTCAAGCAATTTCATACACGTCCTGAACACTTACAGTCAATTTTTCATGAACTAGATGACAACACAGTATCTACTTGTTATTATTCTAACTTATCCGTCATCCAGGAAGAAGAATCTTCTTTTCCTGAGGTACAGTTACCGTTACCGGTACCAGTAGTTCAACCTACTGAATCTTGGCGGGATGTAACCATCTCTTCAACGGTTACACCGCAACAGCGTCTACAGATTGCTAATCTATTACAATCTTATCCAGATGTGTTGACCGACGTCCCGGGTCGCACATCGGCTATCAGTCATGACATTACTCTCAATGATGATACACCTATTCGTGTACATCCCTATTCGGTTCCTTTACATTTCCTTGCTAAAACTACTAAGGAACTTGAACAGATGTTGTCTCTGGGAATCATTGAGACTAGTAATTCGCCATTCTCTTCTCCATTAGTGATTGTCCGGAAGAAGGACAATAACATCAGACTATGTGTTGATTATAGAAAATTAAATGCTAAGACTATAGTTGACAGCGAACCACATCCACTTATCGACGACTTACTGCCACGTCTATCCAACGCAACTATATTTAGTAAGATAGACTTAACTAAAGGTTATTGGCAGATACCACTGACCGAAAAGGCTAAGTACTACACCGCATTTTCCACTCCACAAGGTCTATACCAGTGGAATGTGATGCCTTTTGGGCTTGTTAATGCGCCAGCTACCTTCATTCGCCTGATGCGACAAATTTTATCAGGTAGACCAGACGTTATTACATATATTGACGACATATGCTTGTTTAGTTCGTCGTTTGAGGAACATGTTTCGGGACTTAGATATGTTTTCGACACTCTAAGGAATTATCATCTAACTGCTAAACCTACAAAGGTGCAAATCGCGTGTAATGAGATAACCTTTTTGGGACATATCATTGGATCGGGATATATCCGAACGTTACCTAGTACAGTCTCCAAAATTCTAAACATAGCAGTTCCTCAGACGAAGAAACAGGTCAGGAGTTTGTTAGGACTTGTTCAATATTACAGTAGATTCATACCAAACTTGTCATCCATCACGGCTGTATTGTCTTCATTGTTAAAAAAAGACATGCCGGTGAAGGTGACATGGACTGGTACATGCAATGAAACTTTCAACAAAATTATAAATTTGTTCTCGCATGAACCAATTTTAAGACTTCCCGATGCTTCCAAAAGATTTTTCTTACGAACAGATGCTAGTAACTACGGCATTGGTGCATGCCTGCTCCAGAACCATGATGGCATTCTACATCCTACCTTATATATTTCAAGAAAGCTAAAGCCGGCAGAAACAAAGTATTCCACAGTGGACAAGGAACTTTTATCAGTGATATGGGCAATAACTAAACTTGAAAAGTTCTTGCTTGGTGCTCCCTTCACCATACAGACGGACCAACGTGCTGTAGCATCTTTGCGTCGATCTAACCATAAGAGCCAAAAACTCGCCAGATATGCAATCATCCTACAGCCATTTGAATTCTCCATTGAACATATTCCTGGCACTGAAAACATTGTGGCGGATGCGTTGTCACGTAATCCTATTGACGACGAATAATCAACATTGACATTCCTAAAATACGTCAATCATCACTACATTGAACACTATATGCATCACAGAATTGAACTAAAGACAATCAAGGTATACATATTGACATTGAAACTTCGTCTAACGTCCATACACGATATATGAATATTCGTTGAACAATCATGGAACAATATCTGACGACAAGTCGAACTTATTATCCTATGTGCACTTAATTCTTGGATGCTGGGATAAATGACATTTCTTTCCAACGTAAACGTTTGAACATTTTTGCCTAAAAGAATTCATCAGGATCAAGACTACGGATGGATCATCATATCCTATACTAATTAATTAGTTAACTTAACTTCTTAATTGAATTATTATCAATAAAATGAAATGTGAGAAAAAAATGAAATGAAAGAACAAAAAAAGAGAACGAAATATAAAAAGAAGAAATTATGAAAAGAGAAAATAAATCTCACACAAGTATTAGATTAATATTTTTTTTTTTATGTACCTATACGTTATTTAGTTAGTTAAATTAGATAGTTATTATTCACTAACACTTAACACACACAATTAAGTTAAACTTATATTCGAATTTCTTTCTATTTCTTCTCACTTATTTTGTCTTTTCTTCTCTCATAACATCGCGTTACATTAGAACCTTAATAATTTAACTCTTAGTTTAATTAATTAATTTAATTTTAATTAGTCAAATTAATTCCTATATGACATACTAATACGACAGACCTTACTTTAATTTAATTCTATCATTCACTATTAACATTGGACATTTATTTAGTTGATATAATAATATGTATAATATTGATATATAATATGATTAATGTTAGATGACTATGACAAATAGTTAGTTGACATGACCGCGACACGGTTCTACTCAGAACATCGTCGGCCATATGTCACAATTGTGTTAAATTTTTTGAAAAATTGTTAAGTCGGATAGATCTTGAAAAAAAATCTATCGATTTTTTTTCCCCGGTGTACAGGGAATTGTTACGGTATATGATATTAACGCCGTCTGCTAAAGGTTAGCAGACGTGCAATTGTAAAGGTTAAGACATTTAATATATTGCGATAGATGTTTCAATTATTGAACGCTCCATACACGATCGATTATGACGTGTCTAGCGTTGTTTAGGACACAGTCGGTAACTAGGAGACGCTACCCTTTGTTACTTGACCGCCAAGCTGAATAGCTGCGTTTTTCTAACCTTCCAATTCAATGGCATGATATAGCCATTTATATGTGCATTTTTGATGGACCAGGGTCAGTCCTAGAACTCTATATGAGAGGAAAATTTATGGAGGTTAGTATTTAACTAGAATTCTCAGAAGGAGGAGAATAATCGTCAAATTCGTATGAAATATTCAGACTCGCAGTCTCACTGTCGGCAGGTAGCCATGTCTAGCTGCGCGTGCATATAGCTGTGATGTTCTGACGACAATACTGCATTGTATCCTTAAACGGACATTGACACGTAAACCAGCAGTCTACGTTATTGATTAATTTATGCATGACTTATAAGGACTTATGTTCTGTTCCTATTTGAAATGATCATCCTGTGTGTACATGTGATTAAATATTACGGACTCAATCCGAAGGCATTAATTACTTCATTAATGTTGCTGAGTTCAAGTTACATGAACTACTTCTTCATACCATGCTACTGAGTTGTATGAACACCTTCACCCTAATTCGCGTAATACTAAACAAAGCACGATTAACAAGAGATCACTAAAGTAACCATACTCAGTGCATGATCTTCAACCGGCAAATAACTCAGCAACAAGAACAATTGGGAAGAACAGGATTTTTTCTACCACCTATACCTAATTTTGAAACACCTCTTCCAGAGTAATTAACTTCACTGTTAGGTTAACTTACCTACGTTACTGATAACTATCTATCTTTGGACTGGGTTTATCTTTGTCTAATAAGCGGGACGGGCTTAGTCGATACCAATCTTCTTCACCCCCTCCCTACCTTGTTATTTGCATTTTTCTGTAATTTGATCATTCTTGTTGTAAACATATGATATATGTTGTAACGGATTCTTTACTGTTAAATAAACACGTAAAAATTTATCTCGTACTGTGTTGGAAGACCAAGGCCCAAGTTCCCCTATTTGTTTAATATAGCTGTATCCACGTGCGTCTGTGTGTTTGAAGTACCAAATCGGTGTGAGCGCAGATGTGTGTCTGGAAACTGGCAAATAATTGTTTGACCAGGAGAGTGGAAGAGAAGATTGAGAGAAACGATTTGTCGTAAATAGGTCTGTCTTTACTCTCCTCCAGCACTCTGTGGAGCATCTATTTTACTCTCTACAATTTCTACCACTAAGCTTTTCACCATCATTCTACACTTAAACCGGACTACTATTTCTAAGACTCTTTCTCTCAAAATAAATTTACGACAATAAGCTATAAACGTTCGTCTGTATAAGCTATAAACGTTCAAGTCTGTATAAGCTATAAACGTTCAAGTCTGTATAAGCTATAAAGTTCAAGTCTGTATAAGCTATAAACGTTCAAGTCTGTATAAGCTATAAACGTTCAAGTCTGTATAAGCTATAAACGTTCAAGTCTGTATAAGCTATAAACGTTCAAGTCTGTATAAGCTATAAACGTTCAAGTCTGTATAAGCTATAAACGTTCAAGTCTGTATAAGCTATAAACGTTCAAGTCTGTATAAGCTATAAACTTTCAAGTCTGTATAAGCTATAAACGTTCAAGTCTGTATAAGCTATAAACGTTCAAGTCTGTATAAGCTATAAACTTTCAAGTCTGTATAAGCTATAAACGTTCAAGTCTGTATAAGCTATAAACGTTCAAGTCTGCATAAGCTATAAACGTTCAAGTCTGTATAAGCTATAAACGTTCAAGTCTGTATAAGCTATAAACGTTCACAAGTCTGTATAAGCTATAAACGTTCAAGTCTGTATAAGCTATAAACGTTCAAGTCTGTATAAACTATAAACGTTCAAGTCTGTATAAGCTATAAACGTTCAAGTCTGTATAAGCTATAAACGTTCAAGTCTGTATAAGCTATAAACGTTCAAGTCTGTATAAGCTATAAACTTTCAAGTCTGTATAAGCTATAAACGTTCAAGTCTGTATAAGCTATAAACGTTCAAGTCTGTATAAGCTATAAACGTTCAAGTCTGTATAAGCTATAAACGTTCAAGTCTGTATAAGCTATAAACGTTCAAGTCTGTATAAGCTATAAACGTTCAAGTCTGTATAAGCTATAAACTTTCAGATTTCGTTATATAAAAAGGTAAAGGCAGTCGCATAGCAGATACTGCCGGAGGGGAGTGTAGTGTTACAGACCTCACCATTCTAGGTCCAGCTTCATGAGACGGGGTGACTAGTTCCCTTCCTCCTTGCCTTTGTCTTCCTTCACTCTAAAGCAGTGTCAGATGCCCATTTACAGCAGGGTAGACTGAAGCGTGATATCACGGTGTCTCGTACCCGGTACCTTTGCCGCGAAAGGCTACCGTTCTAACCTCTCTGCCAAGAGGACGGAAATGATATAGGTGTACTTTTTTTATGTGCCCACATTTGCACGCCCAGGGAATGGGTATATAGGTCAATGCATTTTCTGGAACGTTGAAGAAAAGCTAGATTAATATCTGCACATGGGGATCCGCGCTAGCGTAGTGGTTAACCCTCTGCTCTGGCGACCGGGTGACCCAGGATCAAACCCGGGCGTAAACATTTGAAGATTTTCGTCGACCGGGATTTGGACTGGATTAACTCGAGCACTGGCGAGGACATTTGAAGGAGTGTCGTCGACCAGGGATTGGCGGCTCCTGAGCCGACCCAGCTCTAATGGGTACCTCCGAAATCGGCTAGTATCTGCCTGAATGGCGAGGGACACCTGTCTCTGTGCAAGAAAAAAGGGATACTCACGTAAAATCAGTCTGAGGTTAAACATAATAACCTGAGATTTCGTACGAAAAAAAAAAAAAAATATCTGCACCAGTAACATCCTGTCCATAAAGTGTTACAACCCACTGACGCGTGCCGGCGTGACTGGACACTTTTTTTGTTGTTGTTGTCAAGCCACAAAAATTAGGGGATATCAGTATGTGTTTCCTGTGAGAACCATTTTAAATACTGAAAGGTCACGTTATATAAGGTCGCCAAGGCTTGCAGTACAATTCGAGAGACCATTAACATTACATGTGACACAGGGGTCGACAACAGATCTATTGCGATCTACCGGTAAATCACAGTGTATGATTTTGTAGACCTCTAGGTGACGGATTGAGAGAAAAAAGAAAGAATGTTTAAACTAGGCACATGTCGTATTAGCAATCTCCCGTCGCATTTACAAGTGTGATATCCCCAGGATTAAATGTACTTTTGTTTCCGTGCTTCCAGTCAAAACCGACGACCTAGTTGACAAAAATTGACTTTATTCAAGAATATCATAAGACAGGAAGACCATGAACTGTAGTTAACATTCCCTCAAATATTATACTGAAGCACATTAAAAACGCACCACCTGTATAATCCAAGAACAGAGTGTGAAATGTAAATATAAGTGTGTACAAGTTTACATATTTGGAATCTTTATTCATTTTCCTATGAATCCATGCTGGTCATTAATTTGTACATTTGATTGTTATGAAATTCATTGCATTCTGTGCAGGCAAGGGAGAAAACCAAAAATACAAAAAAATGCACGTGCGTTATCCTGCTGGAGAAGCTGCAAGTCTGGATAAATTGTGAACACAGGAGCAACCAGTGCATCCAGAACCTCATCTCGATATGTCACAGCATTAACATTTCCACGGAAGACGTGAAGAGGCAAGCGATGGTGAAAACTGAATCCTCCCCAAATGTGAATACTGCCACCTCGAAATCGGTTGACACAGCAATCTGCAAAGCGCTCTTCACACCGTCGCTAAATCCGCATACGTCCATCTGCAAAGGATATGTTGAATCTGTTCTCGTCTGTGAATAGTACAGCATTCAACTGCAGTCTAGTCCATCTGATATGTAGCTCTGCCCATTGCAGGCGCTGCTAACGATGTCTGTGAGTCAAGTTTGGCCCAACATAAGGTCGTCTTGCAGTAAGGCCTGTATCTCTGAGTCGTCGTATGACTGTCATTCGAGAGACTTGCCCATGTCTGCCCACTATTGCTCTTGCTGTTTGACTTGCCGGGAGAGTCAATTCCTTAGGTGACTCAGCACAATATGACGATCTTGCGCAGGGGTAGTAACTCGTGGTTGGCCACTCCGAAGTCTATCCCGGGCACTGCCAGTGGTTCCGTAACGTTCATTGAGACGTATAATAGTGCTGTGGTGGCAATTCATCCTTCTGGCAATGGCCCGCGAGCTCATTCCGGTCTCCAACATACCAATGGCTCGTTGGCGGTCGTTTTCAGATAGTCGTGGCATTTCAAGCACATGTACTGGGTGTTTTGTCTCAACGGCCTTTTTATACCGAGTATACTGCCACAACGCGTACACTCATTTCAGGGTCATAGCTGTTGAGAATCGTGTTGCACGTGTAACTTTCATCGTTTTCATGTAGTCTGTATACACACCCATGGGTTGAATCTTGCACTTTCCATTCCAGCAGCCATTCGCTCTCTACCTCATGGCAAACACGGGGAAAATCCACTCCCACACTTTTTTTTGCCAGCTTCTCGGCATCAGTATATATAATAGTGGTGCGTTTTTAATGTGCTTCAGTATATTTAGTTTGAACTTTCAACAGTTCTGTCGCTACATTTGTAGGAAACATCAACCAGCAGATATAACAGTTACACGTAGGCAGAACTCAGTTCAAATTTCAAATACTCTCAAACCAGAACATAGATGTGATTTTTTCAATGTAGATCTTAAGACAGCTCAATGTTACTAAAGTCGATCCTCACAGGTGCTGGATTGCCTACCACTGCTGTAACACATTGCATGCAGTACATGACCTCAAGTTGACGAGAGATAATATCAACGACAAATAGTTCGTTAATAAGACTTGCATGAACTAATGTACATGGATGGATTCCGTTAGAAGATATACCACTGATAGACACCCATCTAATAAGCAGACATTCCCACCTCGCTGTAACATTTTTGATCATTGCTAATTCACTATCACACTAATGTACATACGCAGTTAATGTGACCTCTTCAGAGTAAAAGTTGAGAGGTCAAGGCTTCATACTAGTGAGTCATCCGTCATCACTTCCCTCTTTGCTCCTTATAGAACTTGGGGCTACAGCTGATGCCACGACTACAGCTGATGCCATGACTACAGCTGATGCCACGACTACAGCTGATGCCACGACTACAGCAGATGCCACGACTACAGCTGATGCGACAACTACAGCTGATGATAATGATGGCGATGATGGTAGTGGTGGTGATCATGATATTTTGAACACCGATTTATTAACACATATAACCGATCCACCTGTATGTGGATGCTTTGAAGTAGACGTCTAAATATCCACGCTTAAAATATTTTCCAAACTAGAGTCATTTCTGGCGGTGTCTAGCCCTTTCAAAGTTCACTGGCCATCACCATCACCACCTTACTTCCTGTACAAAGTCATCAACCGAAAACACATATCGTCTTCCGGGAGAAAATACGACTAATAGTTATACTTAAATATTGAAATGTATAAAAATAATCAACCGCTTTATGTTTGCTCACCCACTTCGGTCTGACAACAGAGAAACAAGTCATTGAGGGAAATAACAAACTAAAAGGTACAGGGAGTCCCACGGCAGTTAATACCATAAGGGGGAGGGGGGGAGGGGGGGGGTTTGAACTGTTAGAGACTTCACTATACTAGGTCCATCTTTATGGGGTGACTGATCAGTTCCTGTCCTCGCTGTCACTTCAATAGCAGAGTCAGGTAACCATTTACAGCTAGGTAAACTGGAGCGTGACGTCACTACATGTTCATCCAGGAAATGTGTAACTTCGTCACGAGAGGTTACTGCTATAACCACTTAGTCAATAAATAAAACACTAAAAAGTCAGAAATTAAACCACTAAAAAGCAGTTACTCCAGATGATGATATCCGTCATCTTGTAGGCTCGTGCTGGCGGCTGATTTAACATTAAGTACCAATTCAAACATTGAATTAATGTATAAATAATTGTGTTCATTGCTGCTGCTTATAATCTACTTGTCGATGTTTGCCGCCATTTTTTCCCTCATATAAACATGGATGATGGAGAGATCTTTTCAATAAAAAAATCGATCAATATCCCTGGCCCCCTTGAGAGAATAAACCACTGGCCATAGACCTCCATTCATATCGTATCTTTCTCTTCTTCCCCCCCCCCCCCTTTTTTTTTTCTTTCTTACTCTCTGCTCCTTCCAGGCGGATATCAAATCAGGAACCGAGGAAATCCATAAAATAATAATGTTTGATTGATACTCTCATGTCAAATAAAGACAGTATCGTGTTACAACAAGGGGAGTCTACCCAAGATTCTTGTGCGTCAATAATATCAGCCAAAAAAAAAAACGGAAAAACCACAAATCATACAGAAATAGAAGATTCCCGACTGATTTCACTTGGTAACAAACATGTCTACTACCAACCAAACGTCAACTACTTTCACTTGTCGAACAACCATGTCTACTACCAACCAAACGTCAACTGATTTCACTTGGCAACAACCATGTCTACTACCAACCAAACGTCAACTGATTTCACTTGCCAACAACCATGTCTACTACCAACCAAACGTCAACTGATTTCACTTGCCAACAACCATGTCTACTACCAACCAAACGCCAACTGATTTCACTTGGCAACAACCATGTCTACTACCAACCAAACGTCAACTGATTTCACTTGGCAACAACCATGTCTACTACCAACCAAACGTCAACTGATTTCACTTACCAACAACCATGTCTACTACCAACCAAACGTCAACTGATTTTGTTTTTAAATCATCAAGTTCCCACGATGAATATAAATTAACTGCACGTGAATCTGATTCAAGTCAAATGCATCTCTAGTGATAATCTAACCAGGATACCAAGAAAAAACGTATAGACATACATCTGTTAATTGAAGAATACACACACAGAACAAAGACAGCACCACTGTCCTAGTGAAATACTTCTTCATCATCCCTCTTAAGATCCCCAAGGAGCATAGGCCTTCAACAAACTTATGCCACGACTTCCTGTCACGTCCCATCAGCTCAATGCAATTTCATGTCTATCTCCACTTCTCTTCTTCGTGTGTTCCTTGGTCTCCATCTACCTGTCTTACCTGGTAGAAAAAGGGTGAGTTATATGTGACAGTGAGGCCTATTACCCCAGCATTATCCGTGCCAATGAAATAAGTGCATACATTTTAGAAGCTCCAATCAAAACCATCGACGGTGACAAGAACTCACAACACCGTCGAGCTAACTAAAGTTAAAAATCTTAAGGAGAGTTCCAGATAGAAGGCCTCGGCGAAAGTTGTGTTTGTACCTATGAGTTGTTGAGAAGCCATGTTTGAGAAGTCTCATTTACATAGAACCACAAAGGCATTTCTAAGTTGTAATTCTTGAAGTTTTACAGAATGAAGTCAGGTTGTGTTCAAGTTTAATGCTATCATTCACACAACAGAATATAAGCAGTCGCTATATTTTTGAACTAGGAGCAAAGACTGTGTAAGATATAAACTCAGGTAAGTACGTCTCGATTTCTTTCAGTCCCCAGCTAGAATTGATTTTATTAGGGGAAGAAAACGGCTATAAATCACTGGGAGGTTCAGAAGCTGTTGTTGTTGTTTTGATGAGTTGATGGGTGGAGATCAGGCACTGAGCATCTGATCATTGTTGCCTTTTCTCGTTCCATCTTGGTCTACCCTGTTCAACCTGAAAGTTGGTTATAATTGGGGTATTTAGTGTCATTTAATTTACTAATTTTGTTTTCAATTTAAATAACTGTTGCCTTTTGCAGTTGCTGATTTTTATTTATATTAGTATTTGTCAATTTTATTTTTTCTTTTGTATTGTTTCTAGATAACTATTGTCCTTTACACTTGGTTTTAATTTGTATTAGTATTTGTTCTTTTTGAGTTGTTGTCCCTTTTTTTTAATACCTTGTCTTTCCTTGTCCTATGAGTAGTTATTTTTTGTTAATGCTTTGTTAGTTCTTGCTGCTTAATTTCTATTTAGTTGGATGATTTTCCTGAAGTTCTAACCTTATATTTTTTCCTTTGTTTTATGTATATATCTTTTAAGTATTGATTGGGCATCTCTTGGGGCATCTATACTTAAAACCTTATCACCTGTTAAGTCTATATTGTGATTTCTGTAGTAAGTTTTTAATTCAAGCCTTTGTTGTTCATACTTTTTGCAGTGGATCAGGTAGTGGTCTATGTCATTCTCTTCCTGACATTCTTGGCAGTGTGGTTCTTCTTCCATGAAGTATGCTGCACCGAGTCGGAGACGCCACAGTTTTTTGTTCGATGGTATCTTTAATTCTTCTCTGACCTGGCATGTCCTCGTTGGTTCTTTCAGCAGTTTGAACGCGTGTCTGCCTTTTCTACTTTCCTTCCATGTTGTCTTCCATTCCTCGTTTATAGTTTCCTTCACTTGGCTCTTGATCTCTGACCTCCCCAGTCCTGCTTTTATATTGTTTTTACTTGTTCTTCCCTTCTTGGCGTTCTGGTCTGCCAACTCGTTGCCAGCTATACCTATGTGTGCTGGAACCCACACTAGCCTCACACTACATCCTCTGTTCTCTAGTGATGTATTAATTGCTAGAATTTCTTCCTTTATGTCTGGCCGGTGTAACTGTCTTTTTTTCTTTGTTGATGTGATCACTGGCCCAAGACAGTATACATGTTGTTAGATGTGTAGTGCGAGCGTATGATGAATTGAGTGTGGGTGCGAATGAAGGCGCGAATGTGTTTAGGCTCGTATAGATGTAGATCCTACAACCCATACTCTCACATGCAGTAATCAAGGATGCTTTGACACTGCAGGCATGTTTCAAGACATTTATTGACGGGAACACACATAATATCAACAGGAACAGTCAGTGTAACAAGGTCATGCTGACCTGACATCGATAGGTATACATTTGGCATTCAAAAAGGTAAACATCAGAATAGACGTGCATGGTCAATAGCAAAGTTCTTCAATAATGACAGTTCGTAGCGTCGCCCTTGGCGTCTCTGACTAAACGCGTCAGATGCCTTAGTTACTTTGACACACAGGTGCAACTTGGCACTCCCCGCCAATTGCACATATCAGGCTGTAGTATAATAGCCGAAAGCACAGGCCTCGTTCTGACGTCGGCCGTGTACTTCTGTTAAATAGGTTATCATCAACCCTGCAGTAATACTTATTGTAGATAGAAGTTCCGCCAATCTGCGGCTCCCACAATATATCTTCGTCACTGGATTTCTGGACAATATAAGACTAACAGTCTTGGATGGCTACCTCGAGCACAAATATATAAGTTCTGAAATGGCGGATCAGTGAGCTGCTGTTCACCCTAGGTAATCCTTTACATGTTCTGCCACCGAAAAGCGTAATAATGCATAAAGGTCGGTATTACCTGGCAAATGAATCCTCAGAACTAAACAAGGAATTCTGTCGTCATCCCGACGCACAGAGATTCACTGGGGAAAACTGCCATAGCAGTTACTTCGAAGATTCTCCCCGAAAAACAATGGACTCTTGGTCCCTTCAGAAAAACAGGACCTCCCGGCTTCCCGGAAGTATATCTCACTCCCGCTTAAAAAACCTTCCCATAGGCCTACGCCGAACTGTCAACCTCTGACCCTAAAGGTCAAACACAATGAATGAATAAACAAGGGAAGACAACCCCTAATCAACCTGACATCGCAGGTAAAGACACAATTATACTTATGATACAAACATAAGCAAATAACTTGACAGATGACTCCGTCGAAAATGACAGCAACATTACTACCACCCCCCTGTAAAAAAAAAAATGCAATTTTTTTTTTTTTAATATGTTCATGAGCAAGATAGCACCAGTATCACTTCTGTGCTCATGCAAACAATGAACCTAATATCAGGTACAATAGAAGAGGGTACAAATCATCTCCCAACATAGGAGAAAATATTTCCTTTAAGCCAAACAAACTAAGGGATACCATTCAAGAAACCTAAGTTGCTGGCAATACCAATCATATATCAAACATTACTAAATAATATAATCATAGCAATATACAAATGTCAATGCTATTTTAGCAACATATCACTGATGGATGGACAAAATGAAATTTGTTAAATTATCTAAACATCATCCAAATACATTTGTATTACAACATATTATGATATTAAGGACAGACCTAAGTCTGAAAATATATCAGGAAAAACTAGGACACAAGATTTAACTGGAATCATGTGGGCATCTAGACAATATGTCCGCCATCACATTATCCGAACCACGGATAGCTCGCACCGTGAAATGGAAAGGCTGAAGAGCAATAGCATAACGAGTAGATCTCGAGCTCTTCAAATCCTTACTTTGCATAGCCGTAAGAGCTTTTTGGTCGGTTTCCATAAAGAAATGCGCGCCCAGAAGGAACCTTTGTAGCTTAAGAATGGACCAAACCATAGCCAACAATTCACGGTCCAAAACCGAGTAATTCCTTTCTGCCGCATTCAGCTTCCTAGAAATATACATTACAGGATGCAGAGTTCCTGAATATTCCTGCATTAGTGCCGCTCCAATGCCAGTGGAAGAGGCATCACTACGAAGGACAAAAGTCTTATCAATCGTCGGTAGTCTTAAGATAGGATGAGATGAGAACAAATTCTTAACCTGATCCAATGAAGATTGGCATTCTTGGGACCAACGCACCATATTAGGAGAACCTTTTTTCAATAACGTTGAAAGTGGTGCCATAATGGAGGACAGATTCTCAATGAATCTTCCATAGAATTGTATCAATCCCAAGAGACTACGCACTTGCTTTTTTGTCTTCGGAACCGAGATATTTAATATCTTTGAAATGTTTTGGTCCTCTGTCTTCAACAGACCATGACCAACTCGATGACCTAGGAAGGAAATTTCACTAAACCCAACAAAAGCTTTAGAGGGTTTAGCAGTCAAACTATGCTCACGTAGAGTAGATAGCAATTCCTTCAGACCCACATAGTGTTCTTCCCAAGTATCGCTGAAAAGACAGATGTCGTCTAAATATGCAATGACATCTGCACGATCTGATAGAATTCGTCGCATCATGCGCACGAAAGTCGCTGGGGCGTTCATAAGCCCGAAAGGCATAAAATTCCATTGAAACAGACCCCTAGGTGTCGAAAAAGCAGTGAGAGGTTTGGCGTGTTCCGTCAGTGGGACTTGCCAATAACCTTTCGACAAGTCTAGTTTAGTAAAGAATTTAGCTTTAGAAAGTCTAATAAGTAGATCATCTAATAACGGCATAGGTTCAGCATCGAACTTCGTAACTTGATTTAATTTGCGATAATCAACGCAAAGACGTATGTTATTGTCTTTCTTTCGAACAATAACTATCGACGAAGAATAAGCTGAAGTGGATGGTTCAATTATTTGTAGTTGAATCATTTCATCCAATTCTTTCTCGACTTGTGCTTGAAAATGAATAGGTATTGGGTATGGTCTTACTCTGATCGGATTACGATCAGTAAGTATGATGTCATGTTCTATGACATCTGTGTGTCCAGGAATGTCGGTAAGGACATCCTGATATGATTGTAACGTAGAGGATACTTGACGCTGTTCCTCAAAAGACAAGTTGGAAGAGACTGTAACGTCTCTCCACGATTCCGTTGAAGTAAGTGGAATCGCAGGAAGAGGTAAGTTCACGTCAGAAAAAATAGTTTCCTCATCCTGTATAACGGACAGGGATGAGATGTGACCATGTTGAACTGGAGAGTCGTCCGTCGCCTGGAAAATAGGCTGTAAATAGTCTGGACGTTCAATAAACTCTGTTAGCATATTTATATGGAAGGTTTTATGCCTTCCATCCACATCGACAATATAGTCGACATCAGAAATTTTCGAGACTATAGTGTATGGACCCTTCCAAGAAATGAGAAGTCTATTCTCTCTTGAGGGCAGTAAGACATATGCTTTGTCTCCAGGACAAAGTTGACGTAGGCGTCTTTTCTTATTAGCAAATCGCCTAGCTTTTTCTTTCGCAAATTCGGAAGATGAAGTTGCTAACCTGCACGATTCGATAATCTTTTCTCTAAGAGCTATAACATATTCATATGACGATTGTGTATCATCGTCAATATTATCGGAAGTTATCAAATCGTGTAACAAGGACATTGGCCCGCGCGGTTGCGCGCCAAAGACAAGTTCGAAAGGAGAAAACCCTGTATGCTCGTTGGGAACCTCTCTATAGGCAAAGAGGACTGCAGGTAAAACCCTGTCCCAATCTTCAGGATGATCCTCCGTTATCTTGCCAAGTAAGTTCTTTAGTGTCCTGTTAAGACGTTCTACCAATCCATTGGACATTGGATGATAAATACTACTGAGAGACCTTTTAATGTCTAGCGTAGCCATTACCTGAGACATAACGTCCGAAATTAACTGAGTGCCGTGATCCGACAGTATTTCTCCGGGGAATCCCAGACGAGAAAATACGAGCCAAAGAGCATCAGCGATATCGACAGTTGATATGCTCTTCAGAGGAATAGCCTCTGGCCAACGCGTGCACATGTCCACGCAAGTGAGGATAAATTGGTGTCCTCTGGCTGACTTAATTTTGAACGGACCAATGATGTCTATAGCCATTTTCTGAAACGGCCGAATCGGAATATCTGCAGCCTGAATAGGAGCAGCATGTCTCGGACCCCTAGACTTGACCTCTTGACAAATTTTGCAAGATCGGCAATAAATTCGGATGTCTTTATTCACGAATGGCCAAAAGAATGACGCAAGGACTCTAGTTTTAGTTCTGGAAAAACCCATGTGTCCCGCACACTGAGAATCGTGTGCATGCCGAAGAATTAAGGCTCTCATACACTTAGGCACAAGAATTTGCGAGTGCATAGACTTGTCCGAGTGTTGTACCATTCGTACCAATATACCATTCTTCATAGTAATATACGATTTGTGATTCGTATTTTGATTGGGATCCCCTTTCTTTGCAAGAAGGAAGTATTTCTTCAAAGAAGGATCCTCTTCTTGACGTTTAACAAACGAGTCATGGGAAATCACCAAGTGCTCGTCTTGGCTATCAACTTCATTACTATTATCAGATGAAGTTGGGGGATTAAGAGCTTGAGCTCTTGTCACCACTGCATTGACCGTTTGAATGTTTTTTTCTTCCCAACTAGAAATTTGTTGCGGGGTGCATTCCTTAACCCCATGAATACGACCGATTATAAGATCCGCAATAGGATTAGGAAGAAGACATGCATGGACATCTCCTGTGAAGAAAGGAGTGTCAATCCTAATAATAGCAGTAGGATAGCTTTCCATAGTACCACCAAATGTAACACATTTGATTGTTTTTCCAGTGGCACAGCAAGGATCTATCAGAGACTCCTTAACCCCGACGGTAGTACATCCCGAATCGAAAAGTACTGAGACTAGCCTATCATTTATTAGACCTTTATGTAAGATGAGAGATCCTCTCCCATCATGCGCAACTGTAGCAGGTAGAGCAGGAAGAGGGTGACCACAACTTAGCGTAGATACAGTTGATGAGTCAAACAATGTTAAGCATTGGGGGCATTCAGTTGCTCTCCCAAAATCGAAAGCACAACCAGTGATAGCCCTAGAGTTACCACTATCATTTACTGTATTACAGGCTCCATCAAACTCTTGTTGCGCAGAGTTTGCCTGTTGGTAAGGTCTTTTCTTGTTAAACCTAGGTCTACCTCGATTATCATTTCCCCTGTAATTATTTTGACTATCATTTCCCCTGTAATTATTTCGACTATCATTTCCCCTGTAATTGTGATCATATTGTCTATTGTACTCATCATTCCGGTTTGAATCCCGGTTTCTAAATTCACCATCGTCATAATCTTGACGTCGAGAATGATTACCTCGAAAATTTGAATAGTTATTATTTGGATAGCCTTTGCGAAAGTGTCTCAAATTATTACCACTAAAATTACGAGAACTACCATCTTGTCTCCACTGCATAGACGAAGAACCATCATGTGTTGGATTACTCCGCTTCTGAGTGTAATTTTGATTACTTCCCCTATTCCAATTTTGTTGAGCACCCTGAAATTTTTTTTTGAAATTAGGGCCATATGGTGTTGCCGAAGCAGCTGGCAACCCTTCTTTCACTTTAGAATTGCTAACTGTAGCATGGGGATGTGCTGTGGCATACTGACAACAGTATTCCTCCATTTCTTTTAAGTTTTTAGGCTTACGCTCATGAAGGAATGCAAGAAAAGAATCATTAACAGATGACAAAACCTTATCTCGCAATAATAAGTCCATTAGACCTTCATATGTTTTCTCAATCTGAGACAACTCAACCCATCGTGTAAATGTACGACGTATCTTTGTAACAAAATCAGAGAAATCTACTCCATTTTCTGGCAACATTGTCCTAAAACGAAGACGATAGTCTTCTTGTTTTAGTTGATATTTTTTTAGTAATGCTGCCCTGACAACATCATAATTAGTCCTCTCATGTTCGTCTATTGTCATAAGAGTAGTCACTGTGTCACCTGTAAAAAATGGCATCAGTTGTTCAACATATTTTTCCTTTTTTATGTTATGCGTATCGCACAAAAATTGGAATCTATCTAGATAATCTGCTACGTCATCCTTTAAAGGATTGAAATGAGGCAATTTAATCCTACTAACAAACTCCCTTGTCGTACTCGAAGTTGTTTGCTGAGCACCCGTACTCGCCAATTTCAATTTCTCTAACTCCAAAGTTGCGAGTTTTTCATCAAGTTCCATCTTCTGTTTTCTTTCCTCATGTTCCATTTTTCTGATTTCAGCCTCAGCTTGAGCTTTCCTCTCCTCTGCAGCAGCTTGAGCTTTCCTCTCCTCTGCAGCAGCTTGAGCTTTCCTCTCCTCTGCAGCAGCTTCTTTGTCTAATCTCTTTTGTTCAGCTTCTTTGTCTAATCTCTTTTGTTCAGCTTCTTTGTCTAATCTCTTTTGTTCAGCTTCAAATCTCCTTTCCTCCACCTGCATCTGCAATTTCTTTTGTTCAGCAGCCATATCAGCTTCTCTGTCTAGCCTTTTTTGTTCCGCCGCAGCTTCTCTTTCTAATCTTTTCTCTTCAGCCTGAGCTTTTTTCTCTTCTGCAGCTAATGCTTTGTCATACTGAGCAACAGCCCATTGTTCTAACTGTTGACCAGTCTTATCAAGGGCTCTCCCTTGTGTAATAAAGTAGTCCAATGTAGACATCTTGTCTAATGAGATCAGAAACCTGAAAAAAAATTAAATAAATTACCTTATCCCACTTCAATGGGAGACAAGTCTGAAATGCTAGACTTGTATACTCACTTCACTTTACTGTCTTAGTCTTAGACAAAGACTTTGTATGTTCCTCTTGTTTATAATGTACCCAAAAAATCACTTGAGTACCTGTGGAAAAAAAATTCCCTTATATCCCACTCACTATGGGCACAAGTCTTTTTTATAAAGAACTTGAATATGTATTTCACCTTGTCTCAATCTTTGTAGATAACAAGTCTTTTATCAAAGAACTTGTATAAATATCTTATATAATATTATTTAACAAACTCTATATGAAGAGTCTACCTTATCAATAATATCAAAACATGACCAAGTATGTGTATGTAGACTGTGCATGACAGTAATGTAGTACAACCAAAAAAAAATACAAAGACAAAAATACAAAACAATACAAATGGCAACACTGTTTTAACCAAAAATGTGTAGAGAAATACACAAGAAAGGAGAGACCTACAGAATACAAACAAAACAAATCGACAATCAAAACTGAAAAACAGACAAAATATTACAAAAACAACGTTAAGTACAATTACATCACAGCTAACATCAATAGCGACCAATTGTCACTAGCAAATTTCCAAATTAAGAAAATTTGCACCTACAGAACGCTTACAGTAAGCCTCGATCAAGTGGCATATTTACCGTAAGACCCACCAACCGAAAAACCCGCAGAAAAATACACAAAAACAGTAGAAGTGACATAAACATATAGCAATCAATTTCAATGTGTTGCAGAACAAGTTCAGTCACAGCTGAAACTAAAATAAATTTCTTGCTCCTTGCGAACACAGAAACGAAATGTCAAACGCGCACTGAACGTCAAATCCACTGTAACATAAAGTGGTATTCACGAACCAAAGTTACTATGACCTTCTCAAATTAGGGCTTGCACATTGAATGTTTACAATTTCCACGTACTGTTTACAGACACTTGACCTCCAACAATGTAGCTTGAATGCTCTGACCTAGAAAAGTCTGTTGTTGAATGAAACGTGTAACAACCAGCAGTACTGTTTACAATAGGAACCCGCCTTCTATGCAGTTATGGTCCACGTAGCAAATGCCTAGTAGTTAACTTCAGTACATGTCTTGTTATGCTTTATGTAGCATTATAATATAAATGCT
This sequence comes from Oreohelix idahoensis, assembly GCA_024509875.1. Taxonomy (NCBI): domain Eukaryota; kingdom Metazoa; phylum Mollusca; class Gastropoda; order Stylommatophora; family Oreohelicidae; genus Oreohelix; species Oreohelix idahoensis. The sequence continues at coordinate 326,089 of JAMPIV010000003.1, read as the reverse complement.
CGTACTGTTTATTTGGGTCAACCGTTGATGACCTATATCTGTCCTGTTGTAGCCAAAACTTGCAAGTGTAGAATTAGCGCTGTGTGTTACGGCTGTCCCGTGTGTAGCTTAGACCCACAGATCAGAAGTGTAATGTGTACTTGTCCTTCTTGTAACTTTCTCGACAAAACTGGAGACATCATACATGTAACAGCCAACCAGGAATGTAAATTTCTGGATCCATAAATGTCAACAATAATGTCAAATGCTCGCTCTGTTCTTTTTAAACCCACAGATCTGGTCCATCAGAAATGTAAGTTTCTAGGCCACATTGGCGACAAGAAATGTATCATAAGAGCCCACGTAACTGGTCCACCAGAAATGTAACTGTCTTTTTTTCTTTGTTGATGTGATCACTGGCCCAAGACAGTATACATGTTGTTAGATGTGTAGTGCGAGCGTATGATGAATTGAGTGTGGGTGCGAATGAAGGCGCGAATGTGTTTAGGCTCGTATAGATGTAGATCCTGCAACCCATACTCTCACATGCAGTAATCAAGGATGCTTTGACACTGCAGGCATGTTTCAAGACATTTATTGACGGGAACACACATAATATCAACAGGAACAGTCAGTGTAACAAGGTCATGCTGACCTGACATCGATAGGTATACATTTGGCATTCAAAAAGGTAAACATCAGAATAGACGTGCATGGTCAATAGCAAAGTTCTTCAATAATGACAGTTCGTAGCGTCGCCCTTGGCGTCTCTGACTAAACGCGTCAGATGCCTTAGTTACTTTGACACACAGGTGCAACTTGGCACTCCCCGCCAATTGCACATATCAGGCTGTAGTATAATAGCCGAAAGCACAGGCCTCGTTCTGACGTCGGCCGTGTACTTCTGTTAAATAGGTTATCATCAACCCTGCAGTAATACTTATTGTAGATAGAAGTTCCGCCAATCTGCGGCTCCCACAATATATCTTCGTCACTGGATTTCTGGACAATATAAGACTAACAGTCTTGGATGGCTACCTCGAGCACAAATATATAAGTTCTGAAATGGCGGATCAGTGAGCTGCTGTTCACCCTAGGTAATCCTTTACATGTTCTGCCACCGAAAAGCGTAATAATGCATAAAGGTCGGTATTACCTGGCAAATGAATCCTCAGAACTAAACAAGGAATTCTGTCGTCATCCCGACGCACAGAGATTCACTGGGGAAAACTGCCATAGCAGTTACTTCGAAGATTCTCCCCGAAAAACAATGGACTCTTGGTCCCTTCAGAAAAACAGGACCTCCCGGCTTCCCGGAAGTATATCTCACTCCCGCTTAAAAAACCTTCCCATAGGCCTACGCCGAACTGTCAACCTCTGACCCTACAGGTCAAACACAATGAATGAATAAACAAGGGAAGACAACCCCTAATCAACCTGACATCGCAGGTAAAGACACAATTATACTTATGATACAAACATAAGCAAATAACTTGACAGATGACTCCGTCGAAAATGACAGCAACAGCCGGCTACATTTACCTGGGTGTTCTAGTGCTTGTAGTGATGATAGTGAGTCTGTAAATATCGTAACAGCTTCTGGTGGGTTATCTTCGATTATTTCTAGACTTTTAAGAATTGCTACCATCTCTGCAGTAAAAATCGATGCCCCTTCGGTTACACTGTAGCTCTTTTTTATTCCCCATTGTGGTATTACAACTCCGGCACCTAGTTGCCCACTATCACCCTTGGATCCATCAGTGTAGACGGTCAGACTTTGTTTAGTTAGTTGCTCTATGAACTTTCTACTTATCATTTTGGCTTCCTTATCTTCTATGTTTTGTTTGATCTTTTCAGTAAGTGAGTAGTCTATGATTGGTGTTTTTAGTTCCCATGGTGGTATTTTGCTTCTGTATTTATTACTATTTTCAATTGTGTTTGATAGTTCTTTGAACTGCATTAGGTCTTCTATAGTTCTCCACCCTGTTGGATATCTATCTTTATTTAAGGGGACGTCCCATACACTTGGATGGTTTTTGACAAATGCTTTATGTGCTGGGTGGGTCACTTCTTGTGCTACTTTACTCCAATAATTTAATCTCAGTTCTTTCCGTCTTAGACCAAGGGGAGGTATGCCGAGAGCTACTTCTAGAGCTTCTACTGGTGTCGATATAAATGCACCTGTAATGGTTCTCATGGCTGCATTTTGAATCCTGTCCAGTTTTGCTTTGTTAGAAGCTGCCGCTGAGTCATAGACTATGCTGGCATAATCCAGTTTCCCCCGATGAAGGATTTGTAGAACATAAGCATTATTTTATTGCTGGCCCCCCATCCATTACCTTTTACAATCCTTAGTATATTTAGGGGTCCCCTACAGCTTTCTACCAAATTGTCTATATGTTTATTATAATTTAGTTGTTTATCTAAAGTTATGCCCAGAAATCTTGTTGTTGAGGAGGTACATATTTTCTGTCCTTTAATGGTTATATTGATTTTGTTATTTTTTTTTTTAATTTCCTTTGCTGAAAATCATACCTACTGTTTTGTTTACATTAATTTGGAAGCCCCAACTTTTCATCCACTCTGAAACTTTGTCTATTTGATTTTGAAGTTTTTTGTAAACAGAAGCTGAAGAAAATATCACATTTAAGTATTGAAAGTAAAAGGCTCAACTACTTTTACTGAAAGTTATGGAAGCGAAGGTCAAAGTAACCTACCGGTATGTCGTGAACCACACGGGATTTTATTGTATCTCACACGATTACGGAGAGAGATAAGGGAAATACGGATACATGCAGAAAACTACCTTCAGAATGAAAGAAACTGATTCGATTCCAGCTGCATTTTGTTTATTTTGTTTTCTGTAAATAAACCATGTTATATGACTTGGCTAAGTTATGCAGATTTTGTCGAGTTGAATTCAAAGTTACAACTCTTTTAGTGAGTACACCAGTATAGCACCTTACAACAGCTATAGAGAGAATAACGAACCTGACGTAGCTCTACAAGAATAAACATCTCTAGCGGACGGCTAGTAACTAACTTGTTAGATAGAAAGAAGCAGTCACATATATTTATACTATTAATTGGAGCCGTGATTATCTCACGGTCACACATCAACTCAGACCACTTTCGGCTGTCTATGGGTTACGCCATGAGCCTCCTTGCCAGGGGAATCTCCTCTGTCTTTGATTACTGGGTTGACTTGATTTCTTTACTTGACCTGTCCATTTTGTTATTTGAAGTTTTTATGGTTTCATTTTTTTTTAACAGGATGAGGTAACTGGTCTTATGCCCAACCCGCCTCAGTCGCTTTTTACACATGCATAGTAGGGAACAGTGATACTATACTTTACTCCTACTTCAGACCCAGTAACACACAGCTGCGTGCAATACTGTACAGTGCATATTCTTCGGCTGATGGTGTGTACCTTGTTCGCGTGATTGTTTTTGCGAATATATTCCATAACTTTATGGCAAAAATAACGGAAAACAAAAGGAAATGTATTACATTTAAAATAAAAAGATATAGATTCTAAAATCTGCAGTTGCCAGGACTAAACTGTCAGACCGTCCGTGAGACATGTGACCCGGGATTTCTCCATTTCTCAGTGCAGGAAGATTGCATCCTCTGGCCTAGTCTATAATGCTGTAATCACAATCGTATTAAATGCATTTGTGAAATGTCTTGTAGCGAAAAATGAAAAAAAAATTCACCAGCTTTTCAGGATAATATGGAACCGTGATAGTTAAATTGGACACCCATTAAAAGAAGGCGCATGCTTTTCAGTTGTTTTTTTTTTAATGGTACACTGACTATAAGTCATGATAAATTTGACTACAAAGATTCAATGAAGTTGAAACTGAACAGAAATGAAAACAGGAAAATGAATACCGTCATCAGGACATACAGCAGGAACAGCACACCATAATTCTTTTATTTATTAATTTTTCCGGGTTACTTACTCGTTTTATTTTTAATAATTTCCCTACAGATGATACAACAAGCGCGTTAACTCACACACACACACTCTCTCTCTCTCTCTCTCTCTCTCTCTCTCTTTACACACACGCGCACACACACAGATGCACAATACGCACATACACAGCCCAAACGCACACACACCGCACATACAAAGAACTCATACAACAATACATTTATATTCAGTCAATAAACGATCGAATACAACGTTCCATATTCTACCACCACACTTTCTCCTTCCCTCCAAACCCTACAGACGTGTGACAACAGCTTCACATCAAGAACGTCCCAAGAGTAGGCAGTCTAGAATAAAATGAAACAAACTGGAAGCTGTCGTGTACATGAAGACATCCGGGGAACTCTAGTCCACTAAAGTTACAACAGGAAAATAGATTTAACGATCGTCTCCAAAAGCCAATCAGTTTTAAGTTGATCTCATCGACGGCACGAGATGAAGGGACGCGGTCGGCGAATTACGAAAGGAGAAAATGAGAACCTCGGGAGGGCAGACGTACACACGGCGGGTCAATCTGAATTCTGTCTTGTGAATTTTATAACGAGTAATGTCGGTCTGATCACATTTTTTCTGGCACACATTTGAGTCAAATTGTAATTTTATAACGAGTACTCTCGGTTAAAATGTAATTTCTAAAGCTGTTACACATACAAGAGGCAGATCAATTCTACAACAGTTCTACTGTGTTTTCTAGACATTTTAGTTGTGGACGATTTCAAATCCAAACTGAATGATATATTTAACCAAATGTTAACTACAGTTGAAAGACAAGATGGCGTTCCTATCTGGTGAAGCTTGTGAATAAAGTAAACTGTTACAAGCTAGATCGTGGGCGTTCACTGGGAGCGTGGGTAAAACGTACAATTAATCCTGGGGATGTCGGGCTTTTAACGTGGTCCCATAACAAATACTGCCATAGGGGAGTGGAAGTGTTAGAGACCACCTTACTAGGTAGAGCATCGAGAAGTGGGGGTGAGTTTGTTCAAACATTTGACACACCTTGCTGGTGATAATACATCGCGTTTGCCAGGGTGCGGCAAAGCTTTGATAACATTAGGCCCGAGTGCGCGGCAGATAAGAGATTAATCGTCTGTGGGACACATTCTGGACAGTCAAGCATGACATAATCGTTTCCGGTACACCTTGTTACAAACAGATTATGTGCCCGCGTCAGTTAAATGCGCAAGTAGTTATATTGATTTTATTTACAATCAGAGTTAATCCTTTATATGTTGTTGTTGTTCAAGTGCTACAGGCTTTCCGCCTGAGATGGAGATTCTTGACTTTTGCTCATTTTTCTTCCCAGGTTCATTCTTCCCTTTAGGTTTAGTGATAAGCAAAACAGTCTCAACATGACAACGTATATCCAAAAGAAATACTGTAAAGTTCCTGTCGTAGATTTTTGATAGGGGAATTAAGACTTGGGTTTGTCCCTTCTGAATAGATTAGAATATGTGATAGCCCCAGTGAGAGATAATAATAGAGATAAATTTCCACGAGTGAGATGGTAGAAATTAATAGAGGCTGTCCCTGAAATCGAGAATCTTCTATCTTTCAGCCTATCTTCTACAACAGATCTAGAGGAGTCAGACAGTCTATAATATATATATATATATATATATATATATATATATATATATATATATATATATATATATATATATATACCACTCACGTGCACACACCCACAAGTGACGACAGTTAGACGCACAGACGTGGAAAAACTATAACAATGATTATATAGATATTTTGGAACGAGCTTACCGATACGCTGATTAAGTTTAAGTGAATTTTTAATTATCATCAGAAAATTCCATCACAACACTGTCGTGAATTATTCTAATCCCCATATATAAATTAAAACGTAAATGCAAAGCCTAACAAATAAATTTAATAAAAGGAAAGAAGAATGGTAAAGAACAGTGCTGTCACAATGACTGTACTCGAAATCCCCCTTGTTTTCTACTTCGTCTGCAAATTGTAACGCTTTCACGTTGATAGTAAAAGCCTACTGTATTATTACCCGCTTTCTTCAATGAAACGTGTACTGTATTTCTTGGAAAAACCTTGAGATACGCAAGCTGATCAATGACCTAAATTTAATATTTCATTCATTCCATTTTATACACGGCGTAACTAAAAGACAGATGGACTAAAGGATAGAGAGAAGGGAGAGGCAGAAAGCAGGGACACGTGCAACACTAAACACGCGTCGCGCGATACACAATTGCTGCCATCACGCGTGTAAGGCCACATGCACTAACTTTATTTCAAATCGACAGTGATAAAATTCACTACCCATACCAGAGTTAGGTTTTAAAATCCTGAAAAACGCTTATTGGGAATTATGACATTATACCGGTTTACGTTTGAAAACATGACAGTACCCAGACACCCTCAAGTTTGGAAGTGAGAAGGTAGTAACAGCACGACTATCCTAGAAGAAAATGCATATTGGCTCCATTAAATTCAAATATTTGGGTTCCTTAGGGTTTGCTGACAAAGAATATGTAAAACGTTACGCAAATAGTCTAGGAATTACCAAGTTATGGCCAAAATAAAATAGTGGGGGTGCCTGACAGCATGAAATCATTTCTGCTCATAAAATTTTTTTATAACGTGTTTGAAAAAACATTACGTTACGGAAATAGCCTACCATGTTAACTCCTATTTGATTGGAGCGCAACAAATGAAAGACTAAACACGATTGGTCGGGCTATAAATACTATCTTGTGTTGTCAGGGGAAACGTGAAAAGGAGTATTTTTTTTTGAAAAGATGTGTAGACATGGTTTGATTGGGTAGAGCTGCGAATATACTCAATTCAGAGCGTCTGTTCATTGCCACATCTTGTAATAAACCTACTAAGAAGCAGTGCGTTGAGCACCAGTGTATATTTTTTATAAAATAAAGCCAGGGACATCGGCAGATCGGAGTTGTGCTATATTCATTGCCAGTCAACGAAACTGTTTATTATTATTTCCATGAATTGTGGTAAGCTTGAAATATTCAATATTTTTAAATGAAAATTGAATGTAAATTGATAAATTATGTCTGTATATATGTGTGGTTCAGTAGCGAACATGATGTAAAGCCTATAGTGCTCCAGCCTGAACAGAAGGTGTCGGAGGAAAGTAAAACTGCATGGAATGGCCAAACAGTACACTGACACCTAGATTATTAACTAGAAAGAAATAATGCTGGAATTGCAGAGGCGTAGTAACCATTAGGGAGGGAAATACTGGTATAAAGTATTTCAGATGAAGCTGACAGTTGGCCTAACGCTCTGAACTCAATGTTTGTGATGTATTGTGCTCAGTGTAAAAATAGAGTATAAATTAGTTCTGACGTAGAAGGTACAACCTTCTTGTTTCAGGGACCGTGGTCTTAAAGTTATTGAGCAGCACCTGGTCAGAGCTTTGCTGAAGCCAGAGGTGGACAGCATACTCCTTGGTCCATATAGCAACCAGTGGGGTGGCTCCACAACTCATTAAAGTAATCGAGCAGAGGAGTCTTTTACTGCAGTCATCACGCAAGATAAGAGAGTGTGGCCATGGAGCTCAACATTATGTACCCCCATCTTAAAATGATATTGTAAAATAAAATTAAGAGGGAAATTTAATTGTTTTAATACCAGGAACTGAGAACATCTCCAATACTAGTTCCAATAGAAACAAACTATTGAAGTCATGATGACAAATACCAACAGAGCTTGAACAAAACAAAACCAGTATTACCTCAGATTACCACTACACAACTGACACACATAGGATACCATTAATAATATATGTCACTACAAGAATCATATTAATAAATTCTGTACATATAACTTGTAATTAAAATTGATTGTGATTCCTGGTTCCCTTTGTATTTGAATCAGGACACATATACATTCATGACAGCACTGAATACATATTGTTATTTGAAAAGTTATCAGTGACTCCTTTAAGATATCCTCTTAGAGTGTTTTATGTATGTTGTGACGTACGTCTAGTTTGACTAGTGAATTTTCCCTGATATGATGGATGATTTAAAGGGACCTTTAGCTTTTCATAACATTAGAACCCCTGAACATTTGTTGTAACTTTTCGTTTGCCAGAACGCATTCCACCGGGACTCATGTAGGATACAGCGACGAGATCAAAGAGACAGACCGAGGGATTTTAGGGGAGACTATCGGCGTTATCAAAGACAGTAGTTTTCCCTGATACGAGACGCAGTTGCTTGCCGCTAATTTCGCGTCTCGGTGTCAATCGAGGAACCGAGCGAACGGGGGAAAGCGAAACGGGCAGCAGCGAGCGGATACGAAGACCAGGGGGCGGCTTCATCTCTTGATTTGGCGGTCAGATCCCCAAAAGTTCGTGAGATCAAATAAGTTGTCAAGTTTATCATGTCCCACTCAACTTACATTTCATTTTAGCTAAATAGACCATGTAGAACTAGACACGTTATCACTCGCTGGCCAGACCTTTACAGAAGCACTAGCTTTATTGAAATCTTGTTATAGATTTTCCCCTGGATTTTATATATATTTGCAGTGATTTCTATTTCTGTGCAAAGCGGTAATATATATTGTGTAAAGTGATCAGTGGTCTAGTTCAGTCATTCTATTTAAAGGGATTTTGTGTTAATTTAAATCTATTTAATTAAACCATCTCAAGAGTTCCAGTTTTAAATATAATGATCTATCTATTATATTATTTCAAAAGATAATAGATGCTTAAATTAACTTTTAAAGTCGCGAAGGAATTTATAATTAATAAATTCAGTTAAGTCCTAGTTTTATAGATGTGTGTTTTTAACCACTAGAACTCGCGCAGTGTTTATTAAATACATAATTAAATACTCGAGTATATATAATAGGCTTAACGGGAAATTCATCGCGCTTTAGAAGGTTATTTGTTTTCGGTATATTACATGTCTTTTTTTCTTTCATACAGAGTGATCGTAACCTGTGCGATCCCAGCATTAAGAAAGCAATAAAGAAATCAATCTAAGCAAAGCAAAGCATAAACAGTGTGTAGAGTTCCCCTGACGCAGAACTTGTTGAGACTGTGTAAATTTTTAATCTTTGAGGCGATTCTATGTTTGGAATTCCGCTATCTAACTTATAGCAAAGAAAGCACACCCAAAGACAAATTTAACGCACCATCAAACAACTTAAGTCGTAACGGGAAGAAGAACACTGGCCCGAGCTTTGTTAGTTTACTGACACAGAGAGATAATTCATAATTTCCTGAACAGTGATGTGACTAGTTTTCTCACTGGACTTAAACCATACCTCACGGATAAAGTGTACCAGCACGCGTAAGAATTTTATTATCCGCGGCATAGTCAAATAGACCACACCATCCTCACCCCGGTATCAGAGACCGTGCCCTCCCATAGAAACTGTTATTAAGAAAAGAGACACAACTACAGATTCATTTTCCAGCGATTACGGGATCCTTTTATGTGCTGACCGCCTACCCGATAATCTGGGGCTAGAACTTGAACAAACACTCATACATTTAGTTGAGGTGTAACTGCTGTTGTGTTATTCTATGGAGTGCAAGATTTTTTCACAATCGGTAAGTGAGAGCAAGATGAGTGAAGGCCTTTGCTAGCGCGTGTATGAATGACAGGAAATTAATTCTTTTGTGTGACCATTTTGTTAACTTGCTTACCTGGTAACATATATCTTTTCTGTATACCCTACATTGTTCCTTTAAGTGGGATAGTTGATAATTTGTTAACTCTGTTTAAAACCACCTCCTTTCCATTTGCTTAGTAAAGGGAAGAACAGCTGGGAAGAACAGGTTTTTTTTCTATCACTTATACCTAACTTGGTAACACCTCTTTCAGAGTAATTAACTTTACTGTTAGGTTAACGTACCCGTGTTCCTGATATTATCTATCTCTGGACTGGGTTTGTCTTTGTCTAATGAGCGGGAAGGGCTTAGTCGATACCAATCTTCTTCACCCCCTCCCAAACTTGTTATTTGCATTTGTGTACTTATGATAATTTATGTAATATCTGATATTTTTAGTGATTGATGTTTAAAGTGAATAAAATCACCTAAACTCATTTAGTTCTGTGTGTTGGATATACCCAAAGCCCAACTTTTCCCCTATTCGTTTAATATAGTTTGTATCAACGTCGTGTGTGTGTTTGAAAACACCGAATCGGTGAGCGCGCAGATGCGAGTCTGGAAAACTGGCAAATAATTGTTTGACCAGGAGAGTGAAAGAGAAGATTGAGAGACACGATTTGTCGTAAATAAGTCTGTCTTTACTCTCCTCCAGCACGCTGTGAAGTAACTATTAAATCTCTACATTTTCTATCACTGAGCTTTCCATCATCATTTTCCACTCTAAACCGGACCACTATTTCTACGACTCTTTTCTCTCAAAATAAATTTACGACAATATTTGGCCGGCTCGTCTGGGATAATTTTGAGATACATTTGATGCACACATATTTGTGGGCTGGTTCTGGGATCTTGAGCTACATTTGAGGCAATCGCATAGCCGGGTTAAAGATATTTTGAGTCTGATTTAGTTTGGGTCTAACTAGGTAGAGTGTGAATGATTTGTCTTTGTGAATTAGGGAAATAAATAAATAATTACACCCCTAGACAAACGTTCTTTAAGTATTTGGGTTGTCCACACAGCATATTTACAGGTTGTTTTCTCTCCACAGCAGTAGAAAGTACAGATAAACAAATATATTTGCTATTTTAATTATCCTCTGGCGGAGATAATTATATTTCTTTCTTTATAAAAGTTGCTGGGATTGCGTGATTGTTTTACAGTCACTAAGGTTTTTGAAGTCAAAAGAGTTGAGCTTAGCTAAAGACGGATTGTTCTGATTTTTAAAAATTAAGTTAACAACGTCTCATCTCAATAATTGACTTTAGGGACGGAGTTTGTTGTCAGAGATTTAAAATTTAGGGGAAATTTTTTTTTCCTTTTAAATTGTTTTAATATAAATTTTTCTCTACTGTTAGTAAAAGTAGATTCTTTTCCAGTGTAACTTACCATTTAGTGGCATAGTCGCTTGCGTTTAGAGCCTTAATTGCCAGATAATAGCAGCGATAAGTTTGCACAGTACAGGTAGGAGGTAACACAGGTAAATTTGTACTTGTGTTTTTTTCTCGTAGCGGTTCAGAGTTCCTCCCTTTCGCGTTTCTTCTTACTAGTTCTCTAAGCATACTTCATCTTATTCTTTAACAATGGCAGAGAGGATAAAGATGAGGTCCATCTTGAGGCTGGAAGCGAAAGAGGCAGGATTAGATGCAGAAGCTGCAAACGCGTTTATTAACCAGGAATTGGAAATATATGACGCGGAGCAACAGAGAGCCGAAGCTGAGAGGAAGGCGGAGCAACAGAGAGCAGAAGCTGAGAGGAAGGAAGAGAAAAAAAGAACAGAGAGGAGAGAAGCCCAGGAGAGGGCAGATAAGAAAGAAGCGGAAGAACGTCTTTTGGAACAGAAGAAAATTGAAGCAGAGATGGAAACTCGCAGAGAGAGAGAGAGACAAGGAAAGACAGCATCAACTGGCGCTTAAGGCTCTAGAGAGTCGGGGCGCCTCTACTTCGACTAACGGAGAGCCGTCTTCGCCCCAGTCTCAATCAATGGACCTCTCCAGTACTCAATCTGCCCAATTAACTGCTATGTCGTTTTCTTTAGAATCTTTTCCTAGCCCTAACGAAAAAATTGACAGCTACCTAGAAAAATTCGAGAGACTCGCGAATCTTTATGGGTTAGAGAGTACCCGCTGGGCGCTCAAACTTTCAACGTCACTGAAAGGCAATGCTTATGACGTGTACACAAAGCTGGGACCGAATCAACATGATTACGACATGTTGAAAAAGGCCTTACTACAGCAGTTTGAGATGACTGCCCGAAAGTTTCTGCAGTTGTTCAGAAACAGCCGAAAAGAGAGCACGGAAACATTTCCACAGTTCTCTTCACGTCTCACGGGTTATCTGACAAAGTGCATTGAATTATCTGACCTACCTCTTTCATATGAGGGACTCCTCGAACTTGTTCTTGTGGAGCAGATAAAATCCACTTTGTCGAATGAAACACGTAGATTTTTGGCTGAACAGGGGGCAGTCAGGCTTGAAGACATACTCAATAAAGCCGAACGCTATAGCAATGCAATGGCCGAACTTCCCAGCACTAAACGTAAACCCACCGATGAGCCATCTCGAAAACAGAATCTAGAACAGGCATCCTATTCTTCCACTTCCTCTCAACATTATAACCAACGAGATAACAATACCCAGAAACCTCCCCAGGAAAAATCGAAATTCTACAAAACCCGATACCCCCCCAACAACAATTCTGATCAACCCAACAAGCCTACGTGGCAGCGCGGCCACCAAGGTCAAGGAAAAGGGAAGACCCCTACACCAGGAACGTCTGATCAGGGCAAACAAACCGGTGCAAACCGCATTGGATGTTTGCATACAGCCTCGAAAGGTAGAGTCAATGTCAGTGATTCTCAACCTGAGGGGGACCGACCCTCAACTCGAGGAACTGTAATTTTGAACGGTACCTCCACTACTTGTCTTTTTGACACTGGATTAAGTTTTGATTGTATTGTCGCTAGGCACCTAGTCAAACCCGGTCAGGAGACAGAGGAAACCGTCAAACTTAGTGGAGTTTTCAGGAGTGATGCACCCAGGACGCTTCCTATCGCACTGGTAGAAATACACTCTGACTTTGTCAGAGGAGTTATTAAAGCGGCCATAATGGATGATCCGATCTACCCAGTTATCCTGGGATGTAGATATGTGTTCATTGGGAGACCTAAGGAGCCGATTGTGGCAGCGGTAACCACAAGAGGGCAAGCCAAGAAGGAGAGGGAGCCTGCGCCAAACTTGTTGCCGAATGAACTGAAGGAGGCGCAACAAAAGGACCCTACTCTGGCGCCCTGCTTTAAAAAACTGCCCATGGCTAAGGACCCCAGACACAACGGAGACATCTTTTCTAAGGATGGTGTATTGTATCGTAGAACGGGCAACCCGGACACGGGGAATAACCAGCTCCTAGTACCGACGCAGTACAGAAACCAGATCTTAGAAATGGGGCACTCTCTTCCCTTTAGCGGACACATGGGACAAAACGCCACTATTCAGCGAATAAAAAACCACTATTGGTGGCCAGGAATGAACTCTGACATTGTCAGGTACGTGAAATCCTGCGCCCAGTGCCAACGGGTAGCACTGTTGCTGTCATTTTCGACGGAGTCATCTGTCAAGTTATTTGCTTATGTTTGTATCATAAGTATAATTGTGTCTTTACCTGCGATGTCAGGTTGATTAGGGGTTGTCTTCCCTTGTTTATTCATTCATTGTGTTTGACCTTTAGGGTCAGAGGTTGACAGTTCGGCGTGGGCCTATGGGAAGGTTTTTTAAGCGGGAGTGAGATATACTTCCGGGAAGCCGGGAGGTCCTGTTTTTCTGAAGGGACCAAGAGTCCATTGTTTTTCGGGGAGAATCTTCGAAGTAACTGCTATGGCAGTTTTCCCCAGTGAATCTCTGTGCGTCGGGATGACGACAGAATTCCTTGTGTAGTTCTGAGGATTCATTTACCAGGTAATACCGACCTTTATGCATTATTACGCTTTTCGGTGGCAGAACATGTAAAGGATTACCTAGGGTGAACAGCAGTTCACGGATCCGCCATTTCAGAACTTATATATTTGTGCTCGAGGTAGCCATCCAAGACTGTTAGTCTTATATTGTCCAGAAATCCAGTGACGAAGATATATTGTGGGAGCCGCAGATTGGCGGAACTTCTATCTACAATAAGTATTACTGCAGGGTTGATGATAACCTATTTAACAGAAGTACACGGCCGACGTTAGGACGAGGCCTGTGCTTCCGGCTATTATACTACAGCCTGATATGTGCAATTGGCAGGGAGTGCCAAGTTGCACCTGTGTGTCAAGGTAACTAAGGCATCTGACGCGTTTAGTCAGAGACGCCAAGGGCGACGCTACGAACTGTCATTATTGAAGAACTTTGCTATTGACCATGCACGTCTATTCTGATGTTTACCTTTTTGAATGCCAAATGTATACCTATCGATGTCAGGTCAGCATGACCTTGTTACACTGACTGTTCCTGTTGATATTATGTGTGTTCCCGTCAATAAATGTCTTGAAACATGCCTGCAGTGTCAAAGCATCCTTGATTACTGCATGTGAGAGTATGGGTTGCAGGATCTACATCTATACGAGCCTAAACACATTCGCGTCTTCATTCGCACCCACACTCAACTCATCATACGCTCGCACTACACATCTAACAACATGTAAACTGTCTTGGGCCAGTGATCACCTCAACAAGAAAAAAAAGACAGTTACATTTCTGGTGGACCAGTTACGTGGGCTCTTATGATACATTTCTTGTCGCCAATGTGGCCTAGAAACTTACATTTCTGATGGACCAGATCTGTGGGTTTAAAAAGAACAGAGCGAGCATTTGACATTATTGTTGACATTTATGGATCCAGAAATTTACATTCCTGGTTGGCTGTTACATGTATGATGTCTCCAGTTTTGTCGAGAAAGTTACAAGAAGGACAAGTACACATTACACTTCTGATCTGTGGGTCTAAGCTACACACGGGACAGCCGTAACACACAGCGCTAATTCTACACTTGCAAGTTTTGGCTACAACAGGACAGATATAGGTCATCAACGGTTGACACAAATAAACAGTACGAGCATTTATATTATAATGCTACATAAAGCATAACAAGACAAGTACTGAAGTGAACTACTAGGCATTTGCTACGTGGACCATAACTGCATAGAAGGCGGGTTCCTATTGTAAACAGTACTGCGGGTTGTTACACGTTTCATTCAACAACAGACTTTTCTAGGTCAGAGCATTCAAGCTACATTGTTGGAGGTCAAGTGTCTGTAAACAGTACGTGAAATTGTAAACATTCAATGTGCAAGCCCTAATTTGAGAAGGTCATAGTAACTTTGGTTCGTGAATACCACTTTATGTTACAGTGGATTTGACGTTCAGTGCGCGTTTGACATTTCGTTTCTGTGTTCGCAAGGAGCAAGAAATTTATTTTAGTTTCAGCTGTGACTGAACTTGTTCTGCAACACATTGAAATTGATTGCTATATGTTTATGTCACTTCTACTGTTTTGTGTATTTTTCTGCGGGTTTTTCGGTTGGTGGGTCTTACGGTAAATATGCCACTTGATCGAGGCTTACTGTAAGCGGTCTGTAGGTGCAAATTTTCTTAATTTGGAAATTTGCTAGTGACAATTGGTCGCTATTGATGTTAGCTGTGATGTAATTGTACTTAACGTTGTTTTTGTAATATTTTGTCTGTTTTTCAGTTTTGATTGTCGATTTGTTTTGTTTGTATTCTGTAGGTCTCTCCTTTCTTGTGTATTTCTCTACACATTTTTGGTTAAAACAGTGTTGCCATTTGTATTGTTTTGTATTTTTGTCTTTGTATTTTTTTTTTGGTTGTACTACATTACTGTCATGCACAGTCTACATACACATACTTGGTCATGTTTTGATATTATTGATAAGGTAGACTCTTCATATAGAGTTTGTTAAATAATATTATATAAGATATTTATACAAGTTCTTTGATAAAAGACTTGTTATCTACAAAGATTGAGACAGTAAAATAAAGTGAAGTGAGTATACAAGTCTAGCATTTCAGACTTGTCTCCCATTGAAGTGGGATAAGGTAATTTATTTAATTTTTTTTCAGGTTTCTGATCTCATTAGACAGAATGTCTACATTGGATTTCTTCATCCAGCAAGGGTTGACCCTTGGTAAGTCTGGTAAAGAATTGGAAGAATATTCATCTGCTCAATTCGCCATTGCATTAAAGTCAGAAGAAAAGAAACAAAAAGAGGAAATTAAATTGAAAGCAGAAGCTGAACTAAAGAAGCTAGAAGCTGAGAATAGAAGATTAGAACTTGAAGAAAGAAGGTATCAAAGAGAGGCTGAGGAGAGAAAAGCTCAAGCTGCTGCTGAGGAGAGGAAAGCTCAAGCTGCAGCTGATGAAAGAAAATTCCAGATGGAAATGGAAGACAAAAAACTTCAAGCTGCTGCAGAGGAAAAAAAACTTCAAGCTGCTGCAGAGGAAAAAAAACTTCAAGCTGCTGCTGAGGCTGAAATTAGAAAAATGGAACATGAGGAAAGAAAACAGAAGATGGAACTTGATGAAAAACTCGCAATTTTGGAGTTAGAGAAATTGAAATTGGCGAGTACGGGTGCTCAGCAAACAACTTCGAGTACGACAAAGGAGTTTGTTAGTAGGATTAAATTGCCTCATTTCAATCCTTTAAAGGATGACGTAGCAGATTATCTAGATAGATTCCAATTTTTGTGCGATACGCATAACATAAAAAAGGAAAAATATGTTGAACAACTGATGCCATTTTTTACAGGTGACACAGTGACTACTCTTATGACAATAGACGAACATGAGAGGACTAATTATGATGTTGTCAGGGCAGCATTACTAAAGAAATACCAATTAAAACAAGAAGACTATCGTCTTCGTTTTAGGACAATGTTGCCAGAAAATGGAGTAGATTTCTCTGATTTTGTTACAAAGATACGTCGTACATTTACACGATGGGTTGAGTTGTCTCAGATTGAGAAAACATATGAAGGTCTAATGGACTTATTATTGCGAGATAAGGTTTTGTCATCTGTTAATGATTCTTTTCTTGCATTCCTTCATGAGCGTAAGCCTAAAAACTTAAAAGAAATGGAGGAATACTGTTGTCAGTATGCCACAGCACATCCCCATGCTACAGTTAGCAATTCTAAAGTGAAAGAAGGGTTGCCAGCTGCTTCGGCAACACCATATGGCCCTAATTTCAGAAAAAAATTTCAGGGTGCTCAACAAAATTGGAATAGGGGAAGTAATCAAAATTACACTCAGAAGCGGAGTAATCCAACACATGATGGTTCTTCGTCTATGCAGTGGAGACAAGATGGTAGTTCTCGTAATTTTAGTGGTAATAATTTGAGACACTTTCGTAAAGGCTATCCAAATAATAACTATTCAAATTTTCGAGGTAATCATTCTCGACGTCAAGATTATGACGATGGTGAATTTAGAAACCGGGATTCAAACCGGAATGATGATTACAATAGGCAATATGATAACAATTACAGGGGAAATGATAGTCGAAATAATTACAGGGGAAATGATAATCGAGGTAGACCTAGGTTTAACAAAAAAAGACCTTACCAACAGGCAAACTCTGCGCAACAAGAGTTTGATGGAGCCTGTAATACAGTAAATGATAGTGGTAACTCTAGGGCTATCACTGGTTGTGCTTTCGATTTTGGGAGAGCAACTGAATGCCCCCAATGCTTAACATTGTTTGACTCATCAACTGTATCTACGCTAAGTTGTGGTCACCCTCTTCCTGCTCTACCTGCTACAGTTGCGCATGATGGGAGAGGATCTCTCATCTTACATAAAGGTCTAATAAATGATAGGCTAGTCTCAGTACTTTTCGATTCGGGATGTACTACCGTCGGGGTTAAGGAGTCTCTGATAGATCCTTGCTGTGCCACTGGAAAAACAATCAAATGTGTTACATTTGGTGGTACTATGGAAAGCTATCCTACTGCTATTATTAGGATTGACACTCCTTTCTTCACAGGAGATGTCCATGCATGTCTTCTTCCTAATCCTATTGCGGATCTTATAATCGGTCGTATTCATGGGGTTAAGGAATGCACCCCGCAACAAATTTCTAGTTGGGAAGAAAAAAACATTCAAACGGTCAATGCAGTGGTGACAAGAGCTCAAGCTCTTAATCCCCCAACTTCATCTGATAATAGTAATGAAGTTGATAGCCAAGACGAGCACTTGGTGATTTCCCATGACTCGTTTGTTAAACGTCAAGAAGAGGATCCTTCTTTGAAGAAATACTTCCTTCTTGCAAAGAAAGGGGATCCCAATCAAAATACGAATCACAAATCGTATATCACTATGAAGAATGGTATATTGGTACGAATGGTACAACACTCGGACAAGTCTATGCACTCGCAAATTCTTGTGCCTAAGTGTATGAGAGCCTTAATTCTTCGGCATGCACACGATTCTCAGTGTGCGGGACACATGGGTTTTTCCAGAACTAAAACTAGAGTCCTTGCGTCATTCTTTTGGCCATTCGTGAATAAAGACATCCGAATTTATTGCCGATCTTGCAAAATTTGTCAAGAGGTCAAGTCTAGGGGTCCGAGACATGCTGCTCCTATTCAGGCTGCAGATATTCCGATTCGGCCGTTTCAGAAAATGGCTATAGACATCATTGGTCCGTTCAAAATTAAGTCAGCCAGAGGACACCAATTTATCCTCACTTGCGTGGACATGTGCACGCGTTGGCCAGAGGCTATTCCTCTGAAGAGCATATCAACTGTCGATATCGCTGATGCTCTTTGGCTCGTATTTTCTCGTCTGGGATTCCCCGGAGAAATACTGTCGGATCACGGCACTCAGTTAATTTCGGACGTTATGTCTCAGGTAATGGCTACGCTAGACATTAAAAGGTCTCTCAGTAGTATTTATCATCCAATGTCCAATGGATTGGTAGAACGTCTTAACAGGACACTAAAGAACTTACTTGGCAAGATAACGGAGGATCATCCTGAAGATTGGGACAGGGTTTTACCTGCAGTCCTCTTTGCCTATAGAGAGGTTCCCAACGAGCATACAGGGTTTTCTCCTTTCGAACTTGTCTTTGGCGCGCAACCGCGCGGGCCAATGTCCTTGTTACACGATTTGATAACTTCCGATAATATTGACGATGATACACAATCGTCATATGAATATGTTATAGCTCTTAGAGAAAAGATTATCGAATCGTGCAGGTTAGCAACTTCATCTTCCGAATTTGCGAAAGAAAAAGCTAGGCGATTTGCTAATAAGAAAAGACGCCTACGTCAACTTTGTCCTGGAGACAAAGCATATGTCTTACTGCCCTCAAGAGAGAATAGACTTCTCATTTCTTGGAAGGGTCCATACACTATAGTCTCGAAAATTTCTGATGTCGACTATATTGTCGATGTGGATGGAAGGCATAAAACCTTCCATATAAATATGTTAACAGAGTTTATTGAACGTCCAGACTATTTACAGC
This sequence comes from Oreohelix idahoensis, assembly GCA_024509875.1. Lineage (NCBI taxonomy): Eukaryota > Metazoa > Mollusca > Gastropoda > Stylommatophora > Oreohelicidae > Oreohelix > Oreohelix idahoensis. Next base: position 306,963 of record JAMPIV010000003.1, on the reverse strand, counting down.
CTATTTTCCAGGCGACGGACGACTCTCCAGTTCAACATGGTCACATCTCATCCCTGTCCGTTATACAGGATGAGGAAACTATTTTTTCTGACGTGAACTTACCTCTTCCTACGATTCCACTTACTTCAACGGAATCGTGGAGAGACGTTACAGTCTCTTCTAACTTGTCTTTTGAGGAACAACGTCAAGTATCCTCTACGTTACAATCATATCAGGATGTCCTTACCGACATTCCTGGACACACAGATGTCATAGAACATGACATCATACTTACTGATCGTAATCCGATCAGAGTAAGACCATACCCAATACCTATTCATTTTCAAGCACAAGTCGAGAAAGAATTGGATGAAATGATTCAACTACAAATAATTGAACCATCCACTTCAGCTTATTCTTCGTCGATAGTTATTGTTCGAAAGAAAGACAATAACATACGTCTTTGCGTTGATTATCGCAAATTAAATCAAGTTACGAAGTTCGATGCTGAACCTATGCCGTTATTAGATGATCTACTTATTAGACTTTCTAAAGCTAAATTCTTTACTAAACTAGACTTGTCGAAAGGTTATTGGCAAGTCCCATTGACGGAACACGCCAAACCTCTCACTGCTTTTTCGACACCTAGGGGTCTGTTTCAATGGAATTTTATGCCTTTCGGGCTTATGAACGCCCCAGCGACTTTCGTGCGCATGATGCGACGAATTCTATCAGATCGTGCAGATGTCATTGCATATTTAGACGACATCTGTCTTTTCAGCGATACTTGGGAAGAACACTATGTGGGTCTGAAGGAATTGCTATCTACTCTACGTGAGCATAGTTTGACTGCTAAACCCTCTAAAGCTTTTGTTGGGTTTAGTGAAATTTCCTTCCTAGGTCATCGAGTTGGTCATGGTCTGTTGAAGACAGAGGACCAAAACATTTCAAAGATATTAAATATCTCGGTTCCGAAGACAAAAAAGCAAGTGCGTAGTCTCTTGGGATTGATACAATTCTATGGAAGATTCATTGAGAATCTGTCCTCCATTATGGCACCACTTTCAACGTTATTGAAAAAAGGTTCTCCTAATATGGTGCGTTGGTCCCAAGAATGCCAATCTTCATTGGATCAGGTTAAGAATTTGTTCTCATCTCATCCTATCTTAAGACTACCGACGATTGATAAGACTTTTGTCCTTCGTAGTGATGCCTCTTCCACTGGCATTGGAGCGGCACTAATGCAGGAATATTCAGGAACTCTGCATCCTGTAATGTATATTTCTAGGAAGCTGAATGCGGCAGAAAGGAATTACTCGGTTTTGGACCGTGAATTGTTGGCTATGGTTTGGTCCATTCTTAAGCTACAAAGGTTCCTTCTGGGCGCGCATTTCTTTATGGAAACCGACCAAAAAGCTCTTACGGCTATGCAAAGTAAGGATTTGAAGAGCTCGAGATCTACTCGTTATGCTATTGCTCTTCAGCCTTTCCATTTCACGGTGCGAGCTATCCGTGGTTCGGATAATGTGATGGCGGACATATTGTCTAGATGCCCACATGATTCCAGTTAAATCTTGTGTCCTAGTTTTTCCTGATATATTTTCAGACTTAGGTCTGTCCTTAATATCATAATATGTTGTAATACAAATGTATTTGGATGATGTTTAGATAATTTAACAAATTTCATTTTGTCCATCCATCAGTGATATGTTGCTAAAATAGCATTGACATTTGTATATTGCTATGATTATATTATTTAGTAATGTTTGATATATGATTGGTATTGCCAGCAACTTAGGTTTCTTGAATGGTATCCCTTAGTTTGTTTGGCTTAAAGGAAATATTTTCTCCTATGTTGGGAGATGATTTGTACCCTCTTCTATTGTACCTGATATTAGGTTCATTGTTTGCATGAGCACAGAAGTGATACTGGTGCTATCTTGCTCATGAACATATTAAAAAAAAAAAATTGCATTTTTTTTTTTACAGGGGGGTGGTAGTAATGTTGCTGTCATTTTCGACGGAGTCATCTGTCAAGTTATTTGCTTATGTTTGTATCATAAGTATAATTGTGTCTTTACCTGCGATGTCAGGTTGATTAGGGGTTGTCTTCCCTTGTTTATTCATTCATTGTGTTTGACCTTTAGGGTCAGAGGTTGACAGTTCGGCGTAGGCCTATGGGAAGGTTTTTTAAGCGGGAGTGAGATATACTTCCGGGAAGCCGGGAGGTCCTGTTTTTCTGAAGGGACCAAGAGTCCATTGTTTTTCGGGGAGAATCTTCGAAGTAACTGCTATGGCAGTTTTCCCCAGTGAATCTCTGTGCGTCGGGATGACGACAGAATTCCTTGTGTAGTTCTGAGGATTCATTTACCAGGTAATACCGACCTTTATGCATTATTACGCTTTTCGGTGGCAGAACATGTAAAGGATTACCTAGGGTGAACAGCAGTTCACGGATCCGCCATTTCAGAACTTATATATTTGTGCTCGAGGTAGCCATCCAAGACTGTTAGTCTTATATTGTCCAGAAATCCAGTGACGAAGATATATTGTGGGAGCCGCAGATTGGCGGAACTTCTATCTACAATAAGTATTACTGCAGGGTTGATGATAACCTATTTAACAGAAGTACACGGCCGACGTTAGGACGAGGCCTGTGCTTTCGGCTATTATACTACAGCCTGATATGTGCAATTGGCAGGGAGTGCCAAGTTGCACCTGTGTGTCAAGGTAACTAAGGCATCTGACGCGTTTAGTCAGAGACGCCAAGGGCGACGCTACGAACTGTCATTATTGAAGAACTTTGCTATTGACCATGCACGTCTATTCTGATGTTTACCTTTTTGAATGCCAAATGTATACCTATCGATGTCAGGTCAGCATGACCTTGTTACACTGACTGTTCCTGTTGATATTATGTGTGTTCCCGTCAATAAATGTCTTGAAACATGCCTGCAGTGTCAAAGCATCCTTGATTACTGCATGTGAGAGTATGGGTTGCAGGATCTACATCTATACGAGCCTAAACACATTCGCGTCTTCATTCGCACCCACACTCAACTCATCATACGCTCGCACTACACATCTAACAACATGTAAACTGTCTTGGGCCAGTGATCACCTCAACAAGAAGAAAAAGACAGTTACAAGCACCCAAGCACTTGACACCCCCAGTACCTATGGGGCAAATGCCAATAGTAGGGACTCCATTTGAACGGGTTGCTGTCGACATTATTGGTCCTCTGGAAAAGACCAAAAGAAGGAACAGGTTCATCCTGACCTTAGTTGACACTTGCACTATGTGGGCCGAAGCCGTACCGCTACCATGCACTAATTCCAAGCATGTCGCAGAAGCCCTTGTGCAAATTTTTACACGGTTGGGATTCCCTCAACAAGTTTTGACGGACAATGGATCCCAATTCCGTAGCCTGTTAATGGAGGAGATCTTTAAGATCTTGAGGGCCAAACATATCCACACAAGTCCCTACCATCCGGCCGGAAATGGGCTCGTGGAACGTTTTAACGGTACCCTCACCATGATGTTACGTAAGCTGGGTCAGGAGAAACCGGAAGACTGGGACCAATATATATCGGCTGCCTTATTCGCCTACCGAGAGGTACCCCAAGCGTCTACGGGTTTTGCGCCAGCTACACTTTTATTTGGCAGACCTATTAAGGGGCCACTAGAAGCCTTACTTTGGTCCCTGACAGACCAGAAGGCTGACGAGACAGTCGTCTCTGCAAGCAAGTATGTATCTGAGCTTAAGGAAAGGCTAAAGCTAGGATGGGATCTAGCTACTACCAACCTTAAGAAAGCCCGCGCTAAAATTACTAAAAGATACAACAAAGCTGCAAAAGAGAGAGAACTACAACCAGGGGAGAAAGTCCTATTGCTACTTCCAACCGGAAGCAATAAACTTCGCATCGGATGGCAAGGACCGTTTACCGTCCTTAAAAAGATCTCACGTACCAACTACAAGATCTCCATCAAAGGAAAGGAGAAGGTCTTCCACGTAAATCTGCTAAAGAAATATTTGGAAAGACCGGTGCCATCCTCCGAGCATCTCCTGGCTGTCGCCATAGCAACGGAAGACGAGGAAGATGATGATGGTTGCATGGAGTATCCACTGCAACCCACAGAATCCTTTAAAGATGTCAAGTTCGGCGACAATCTCTCACCAGAACAACAAACAGAAACTAGGGCTCTACTAAAACAGTACAGTGCAGTTTTAACGGATGTACCTGGTCGAACAAATCTCATTGAATTTGATATGAAATTAACAAACGAGACCCCTGTTCAAACCAGAGTTTACCCCATCCCGTACGCTAAAGCTGATGCACTTCGCGGAGAAATAGACAAGCTGCGTCAGGCAGGAATTATCAGTGAGTCTACATCTCCTTACAGCTCGAGCGTAGTGCTGTTGCAGAAGCCCAATAAGGAAGTTCGGCTGTGCATTGATTACAGGTTGCTAAACGCTGTAACGGAATTCCAGCCCGAACCTCTCCAAACTGTTTCTGAGTTGTTCACCAAGCTCAGCAAAGCAAAGATCTTCTCCAAGATTGACCTCAGCAAAGGTTATTATCAAATACCAGTCAAGGAGGAAATTAAACCTTTGTTAGCTTTCAGCACTAGTGAAGGACATTACACATTTAACGTGATGCCGTTCGGTTTGCATAACGCACCAGGAGTGTTCACCAGGATGATGAGGAAGCTTCTAGAACCTTTGCAAAGTCCCCATATCCATAATTTCATGGATGACATCTTAATTGCATCGGAAACCTATGAAGAACATATTGCTACGGTTGCTATGCTCCTCAGGAGACTACAGGAAACGGGTCTCACAGCCAGACCTAGCAAATGTCTCATCGGGTTTGAACAGTTAGACTTCCTGGGGCACACTATTTCTCACGGATGCAGTTGGCCTATTAAGAAGAACGTGGAGAAAATAGTGGCAGCAAAAAGACCCCGAACGAAGAAAGACGTACGTTCCTTCATATCGCTATGTGCATACTATCAGAAGTACATCCAGAACTTCAACGGACTGACGGCACCTCTGACTGACCTCACAAAGAAAGGTTGTCCTGATAAGGTCATATGGGATCAAAAGTGCGAACACGCGTATAGCACTTTGAAAGGACAGTTGTCTGCATACCCCATTTTGAGGTTGCCTGACCTCAAGAAACCTTTTGTACTGAGAGTCGACGCGTCAGGTCAGGGCATCGGGTCAACACTGCTTCAAGCCGATGACAGTGACCTGAACATGCTATTTCCAGTTGCCTATGGCAGTCGGAAATTAAATAAAGCGGAACGGAACTACAGCGTAGTTGAAAGGGAATGTCTTGCTCTGATTGACGGTATCAGACGCCATCATGAGTTTCTTTATGGTACATCGTTCACGGTGCAAACAGACCACGCTCCGTTAGCATTTCTTGGTGCCAATAAAGAATTTAACGCTAGGATCATGCGTTGGGCCCTCCTTCTAAGCGTCTATTCTTTCAAAGTGGAATATATTCCGGGAAGACAGAATGTCGGGGCTGATTTTCTGAGTAGAAACTGGTCTACAGAGGAAGAAGAGCAAACTGAAGATACCACTCATCCTAAAATCACCAATCAGGTCACCTCCATTGTCAAAAATGAAAACATGAAAAATGGTTTCATGTCTAAAAGTGGGGACGATTGTGACGTACGTCTAGTTTGACAAGTGAATTTTCCCTGATATGATGGATGATTTAAAGGGACCTTTAGCTTTTCATAACATTAGAACCCCTGAACATTTGTTGTAACTTTTCGTTTGCCAGAACGCATTCCACCGGGACTCATGTAGGATACAGCGACGAGATCAAAGAGACAGACCGAGGGATTTTAGGGGAGACTATCGGCGCTATCAAAGACAGTAGTTTTCCCTGATACGAGACGCAGTTGCTTGCCGCTAATTTCGCGTCTCGGTGTCAATCGAGGAACCGAGCGAACGGGGGAAAGCGAAACGGGCAGCAGCGAGCGGATACGAAGACCAGGGGGCGGCTTCATCTCTTGATTTGGCGGTCAGATCCCCAAAAGTTCGTGAGATCAAATAAGTTGTCAAGTTTATCATGTCCCACTCAACTTACATTTCATTTTAGCTAAATAGACCATGTAGAACTAGACACGTTATCACTCGCTGGCCAGACCTTTACAGAAGCACTAGCTTTATTGAAATCTTGTTATAGATTTTCCCCTGGATTTTATATATATTTGCAGTGATTTCTATTTCTGTGCAAAGCGGTAATATATATTGTGTAAAGTGATCAGTGGTCTAGTTCAGTCATTCTATTTAAAGGGATTTTGTGTTAATTTAAATCTATTTAATTAAACCATCTCAAGAGTTCCAGTTTTAAATATAATGATCTATCTATTATATTATTTCAAAAGATAATAGATGCTTAAATTAACTTTTAAAGTCGCGAAGGAATTTATAATTAATAAATTCAGTTAAGTCCTAGTTTTATAGATGTGTGTTTTTAACCACTAGAACTCGCGCAGTGTTTATTAAATACATAATTAAATACGCGAGCATATAAATAGGCTTAACGGGAAATTCATCGCGCTTTAGAAGGTTATTTGTTTTCGGTATATTACATGTCTTTTTTTCTTTCATACAGAGTGATCGTAACCTGTGCGATCCCAGCATTAAGAAAGCAATAAAGAAATCAATCTAAGCAAAGCAAAGCATAAACAGTGTGTAGAGTTCCCCTGACGCAGAACTTGTTGAGACTGTGTAAATTTTTAATCTTTGAGGCGATTCTATGTTTGGAATTCCGCTATCTAACTTATAGCAAAGAAAGCACACCCAAAGACAAATTTAACGCACCATCAAACAACTTAAGTCGTAACGGGAAGAAGAACACTGGCCCGAGCTTTGTTAGTTTACTGACACAGAGAGATAATTCATAATTTCCTGAACAGTGATGTGAATAGTTTTCTCACTGGACTTAAACCATACCTCACGGATAAAGTGTACCAGCACGCGTAAGAATTTTATTATCCGCGGCATAGTCAAATAGACCACACCATCCTCACCCCGGTATCAGAGACCGTGCCCTCCCATAGAAACTGTTATTAAGAAAAGAGACACAACTACAGATTCATTTTCCAGCGATTACGGGATCCTTTTATGTGCTGACCGCCTACCCGATAATCTGGGGCTAGAACTTGAACAAACACTCATACATTTAGTTGAGGTGTAACTGCTGTTGTGTTATTCTATGGAGTGCAAGATTTTTTCACAATCGGTAAGTGAGAGCAAGATGAGTGAAGGCCTTTGCTAGCGCGAGTATGAATGACAGGAAATTAATTCTTTTGTGTGACCATTTTGTTAACTTGCTTACCTGGTAACATATATCTTTTCTGTATACCCTACATTGTTCCTTTAAGTGGGATAGTTGATAATTTGTTAACTCTGTTTAAAACCACCTCCTTTCCATTTGCTTAGTAAAGGGAAGAACAGCTGGGAAGAACAGGTTTTTTTTTCTATCACTTATACCTAACTTGGTAACACCTCTTTCAGAGTAATTAACTTTACTGTTAGGTTAACGTACCCGTGTTCCTGATATTATCTATCTCTGGACTGGGTTTGTCTTTGTCTAATGAGCGGGAAGGGCTTAGTCGATACCAATCTTCTTCACCCCCTCCCAAACTTGTTATTTGCATTTGTGTACTTATGATAATTTATGTAATATCTGATATTTTTAGTGATTGATGTTTAACGTGAATAAAATCACCTAAACTCATTTAGTTCTGTGTGTTGGATATACCCACAGCCCAACTTTTCCCCTATTCGTTTAATATAGTTTGTATCAACGTCGTGTGTGTGTTTGAAAACACCGAATCGGTGAGCGCGCAGATGCGAGTCTGGAAAACTGGCAAATAATTGTTTGACCAGGAGAGTGAAAGAGAAGATTGAGAGACACGATTTGTCGTAAATAAGTCTGTCTTTACTCTCCTCCAGCACGCTGTGAAGTAACTATTAAATCTCTACATTTTCTATCACTGAGCTTTCCATCATCATTTTCCACTCTAAACCGGACCACTATTTCTACGACTCTTTTCTCTCAAAATAAATTTACGACATATGTGAGTGTCACAGTGTTGTCAAGTGTGGTGGAATAAATTAAATTGTTTATCTGTCTGTTGTTGTTATGACTTACACTTCATCATACACATACCCTAGACATATAACGTAGTCATCACACTATCCCAGAATAATTCTGACTGAGGTATACATATGTGGCAGCAAGTAAGGTTATCTATAATACACTACTCTTATTAGATATAGATACCTTCACAGCTGATCTCAGTCAGTACACTAAGTCCCCTATAAATATTTATAACATCCCACTTTACCACATATATTGGGGTCTCGCCCTCGGGATTTTGAATCTTTCCCTATTACAAATATTGGGGGTAATTCACTTCAGGGAATAATAAGAATTAAAAGGTATCCTTGGGTGAAAATAAATAAGGTTGAGCTCACAGTGCCTGTGTTGTCTTGAGTTAATTAGTCATAGATAAAATTGTTTAGACATTTATCTGTTAGACAATGGCCGACCTGGCAAAATTTCGATCTGCTGCTGTACAGACTGCGAAAGAGTTAGGAATGGACGGGCAAATTATGATTTCTTATGTCACTGCTGAATGTGACAAATATATTGAACGGGAAGAAAGAAGATTAGAAAAAGAGGCCGAAAGAAAATTAGAATCTGAAAGATTGGCCGAAGATAAGAGAATAGAAGCTGAAAAAGAGATTAAGAGGTTGCAGATTGAGGCTGAGGCTAAGAAATTGGAGGCAGAAAGAGAAGACAAAAGATTAGCTGCAGAAAGGGAAGCCGAAGAAAGAAGATTGACTGCAGAGAGGGAAGCAGAAAAGGAGAAGAGATTACAAAGGGAACATGAGTTACGACTAAGGGAGTTTGAGTTTCAGGGCCATGCTCCTGAAAATGGTGCCAGTCCCTTTGCCTCGGATGCCACTGCTAGCCAAGGAGCCTCAACCTCAGCTATGAATTTTCATTTAGATCATTTTGTTGAGAAAGACGATGATATAGAGAGCTATCTAAATAGGTATGAACTATTAGCTACCAGATATGGGTTAGAGAGAGAAAGGTGGAGCTTAAAGTTATCTCAGGGACTTCGTGGGGCAGCTTATGAAGTTTTTGCAAAAATGAGCAGAAGTGATCAGGAAAATTATGACATGCTAAAGCAGGCTCTTTTGTTAAGATATGAAAAGAATGCAGAATTTTATAGGAAAAAATTTAGGAATGCTAAACTACTGTCAGGTGAAACCTATCACCAGTTCTCTGCACGAATAGAGACATACTTGGAGAAATGGACTTCTCTGGGGAAAACCCAAGATCTTAAGGAAATGGTCCTTATAGAGCAATTAAGAGAGTCCATGGCTCCAGACCTGAGAAAGTTTCTCATGGAACAAGGTGCAGAGAGGCTGGGTGAGTTGCTAAATGTTGCTGAAAGGTATCAAGCAGCTCAAGCAGAGGTAACAGGTAATAAAAAGAAACAAGTGCATAACTTTAGGGCACCACAGAACTTTAATAAATTTGATCCTAGGGATCAAAACAAAGGTAAGCACCAGTTTGATAGGCCACGGTATGAAAATAAAAATAAAACCCCACAATTCGATGAAAGGAAATATGATGAAAGAAAATCTTTCAACCAAGGAAAAAGGTGGTGTAAAAATTGTAAGATGAACAATCATGACACTGACCATTGTAGAAGGAAACCTCCTCATTGTGCTGCTACGACATCGGGGAAAAAGGAAAAGAAGGTCAAACCTGAAGAACTACAGGAACCATACCACCCCCCAGTGTGTGAAGATGTCATCTGTAATGGTGTCACTATAAGGTGTTTATATGATACCGGTTTAGATTACGATTCCGTTGTGAGTTCTCACCTGGTGCAGGCCGATCAATACACCACAGAAACAGTGGAGATTCAAACTGCAACCAAGGATGTAGCTACCATGACACTTCCCGTCGCCCGAATAAAAGTGAAAACGCGATATGTGGAAGGAATCATAAAAGCAGCAGTGATAAATGAGCCAATCTACCCTCTGATATTGGGGTGTAGATATGTCTTTTTGGGGAATCCCAAGAGACCTGTGATATTGGCAACAGTGCAGACCAGATCACAGTCTAAAAAGGAGGAGGATAATCCAATAAATACTCACCCAGATGAGATGAGGAAGGCACAGGCTGAGGACAAAACACTCAAGCCATGTTTCAAGAAGTTGCCCAAATCTCATACACCTCCAGGCAAGGGAGAGTTTTATATGAAGAACAAACTGATATATAGGAAGGCTGGATCTGAATCCAATGGTCACGGACAGCTGGTCCTTCCCACTTCATATAGGACTAAAGTGTTGGAACTAGGGCATGCGATTCCCTTCAGTGGTCATATGGGAATCAGCGCAACAGGACAGCGAATAGCTTGTCATTATTTCTGGCCAGGAATAACTGAAGATATCAAACGATATGTAAAATCCTGTCCAGAGTGCCAACGAGTAGCACCTAAACATTGGACTGCACCAGCAACTCTGGGGGAAATGCCCATAGTGGGAACACCCTTTGAGAGAGTTGCCGTGGATCTTGTGGGACCTCTCACCCGAACCAAGAGAAGGAACAGCTACATTCTGACTCTGGTGGACACTTGTTCTATGTGGGGAGAGGCAGTAGCCCTGTCATCGATTGATTCTAAACATGTGGCAGAGGCATTGCTCACAATTTTCACAAGGTTAGGCTTTCCCAATCAAATCTTGACTGATAATGGCTCTCAGTTCAAGGGGAAACTAACTGAAGAAGTTTTCAGGATCTTCCAGGCCAAACACTTCCATTGTAGTGTGTACCATCCCCAAGGGAACGGCCAAGTGGAAAGATTTAACGGCACGTTGATGTCGATCCTGAGAAAGTTGGCACACGAAAAACCAGATACATGGGACCAGTACCTGCACGCCGCCCTCTTTGCTTATCGGGAGGTACCCCATAGTTCAACCGGTATGGCCCCGGCAACATTATTGTTTGGAAGGCCAATAAAAGGTCCACTCGAAGCTTTGTTAAGAACGTGGACTGATGAAAAGGCAGAGGAAAACATTACATCTTCATACCAATATGTGAATGAGCTGACCACTCGTTTAAAAACTGGCTGGAAACTTGCCAATGAAAATTTGAAACAAGCCAGGAAGAAACATGCTGCCTATTATAACAGGAAGGCGAAAGACAGAGATTTGGCTGTGGGAGAGAAGGTACTGCTTCTTCTCCCTGGGAGTCAGAATAAGTTACAGATTGGATGGCAAGGTCCATATACAGTTTTAGAGAAGGTGTCTAGAACAAATTATAAGATAGATAAGAAGGGGAAAGAAAAAATCTATCATGTGAATCTCCTGAAGAAATATTTGGAAAGAGAACATCAGGAAGAGACACACTTGTTGACCTTGTCCATCGCCATGGAGATGAAAAAGGAACCACTTTCATCATTTGAATATCCATTACACCCCTGTGAGACAGCAGCACAGGTGAAAATCAGTACACATTTAACGAAAACTCAGAAAGAGAGAGTGCAACAGGTTCTAAATAATCATGCAGAGGTGTTAACAGACCGACCAGGGCATACAAACCTATTGGAATATGATATGAAACTGATAGACCCCACACCTGTCTGTATGAAACCATATTCGATTCCGTTTGCTAAGGAGAAAGCTTTGAAGGAAGAGATAGACTATCTGTTGAAGGAAGGAATTATTTCGCACAGTGAATCCTCATATAGTTCCGGTGTTGTACTCTTAAGGAAGCCCTCTGGAGAACATAGACTCTGTATAGATTACAGGAGACTGAATGCTATTACAGAAGGACAGGTGGATCCATTGCCGGATACAAATCAGCTGTTTGCCAGACTAAATAAAGCTAAATATTTCTCAAAAGTGGATCTGAGTAAAGGATACTATCAGATTCCAGTAAAGCCTGAGGTTAGACCATACCTAGCTTTTAGTACCTCAGAAGGACACTATGAGTTTAATAGATTGCCATTTGGATTGAAGAATGCGCCTAGTGTCTTCTCTAGAATGATGAGAAAATTATTGGACCCTCTGAATAATCCATGTATAACAAATTTCATGGATGATATCCTTATAGCAACAGAAACATTTGAGGAACACATTGACTCTCTGAAGATGCTGTTTGATCGACTTAGGGAAGCAAATTTAACAGCCCGACCAACCAAATGTTGCGTTGGATGTAAAGAATTGGAATTTTTGGGACACACAGTTTATCAGGGAAACATGACCCCTGACCCAAAGAATTTAGAGAAACTAAAGAAAGCCCCGAGACCACAAACCAAGAAGGACGTGAGATCCTTTGTCTCATTATGTGGTTTCTACCAGAAGTATATCAAAAACTTTAATTCCATATGTGCACCGTTAACTGATTTGACACGTAAAGGACATCCAGATCGCATTACATGGACACCACAATGTGAAATGGCTTACCAAGAATTGAAGGAAAAGCTCACAAGTAAACCTATTTTGAAATTACCTGACTTAAGTCAAGAATTCATAGTAAGGACGGATGCCAGTAATATTGGGTTAGGTGCAACTCTACTACAGAAATCAGATGCATTGGATGGGGAATTAAGCCCAGTGGCATATGCTAGCAGAAAATTGAATAAAGCTGAAATCAACTACTCAACTAGCGAAAAAGAATGTCTTGCAGTAATATGGGCAATAAAGAAATTCAATATTTATCTGTATGGGAAGGCATTTAAGTTGCAAACGGATCACAAACCTTTATCGTTTCTAGCCCAGGCTAGGCATGAGAACTCTAGGTTACTCCGATGGTCCTTACTTTTGGCTCCCTATAATTTTAGCATTGAGTATATATCTGGAAAAACAAATTTGGGAGCGGATTTTTTAAGCCGCCATCCGTGTGATGAGAATCACCGTAAACCCCAGAAATAATAATAAATTTCTCTATGTGTATATAGAATAAAGGACTGACATATAATGTCTGTTTTAAGAGGGGAGATGTCGTGAATTATTCTAATCCCCATATATAAATTAAAACGTAAATGCAAAGCCTAACAAATAAATTTAATAAAAGGAAAGAAGAATGGTAAAGAACAGTGCTGTCACAATGACTGTACTCGAAATCCCCCTTGTTTTCTACTTCGTCTGCAAATTGTAACGCTTTCACGTTGATAGTAAAAGCCTACTGTATTATTACCCGCTTTCTTCAATGAAACGTGTACTGTATTTCTTGGAAAAACCTTGAGATACGCAAGCTGATCAATGACCTAAATTTAATATTTCATTCATTCCATTTTATACACGGCGTAACTAAAAGACAGATGGACTAAAGGATAGAGAGAAGGGAGAGGCAGAAAGCAGGGACACGTGCAACACTAAACACGCGTCGCGCGATACACAATTGCTGCCATCACGCGTGTAAGGCCACATGCACTAACTTTATTTCAAATCGACAGTGATAAAATTCACTACCCATACCAGAGTTAGGTTTTAAAATCCTGAAAAACGCTTATTGGGAATTATGACATTATACCGGTTTACGTTTGAAAACATGACAGTACCCAGACACCCTCAAGTTTGGAAGTGAGAAGGTAGTAACAGCACGACTATCCTAGAAGAAAATGCATATTGGCTCCATTAAATTCAAATATTTGGGTTCCTTAGGGTTTGCTGACAAAGAATATGTAAAACGTTACGCAAATAGTCTAGGAATTACCAAGTTATGGCCAAAATAAAATAGTGGGGGTGCCTGACAGCATGAAATCATTTCTGCTCATAAAATTTTTTTATAACGTGTTTGAAAAAACATTACGTTACGGAAATAGCCTACCATGTTAACTCCTATTTGATTGGAGCGCAACAAATGAAAGACTAAACACGATTGGTCGGGCTATAAATACTATCTTGTGTTGTCAGGGGAAACGTGAAAAGGAGTATTTTTTTGAAAAGATGTGTAGACATGGTTTGATTGGGTAGAGCTGCGAATATACTCAATTCAGAGCGTCTGTTCATTGCCACATCTTGTAATAAACCTACTAAGAAGCAGTGCGTTGAGCACCAGTGTATATTTTTTATAAAATAAAGCCTGGGACATCGGCAGATCGGAGTTGTGCTATATTCATTGCCAGTCAACGAAACTGTTTATTATTATTTCCATGAATTGTGGTAAGCTTGAAATATTCAATATCTTTTAATGAAAATTGAATGTAAATTGATAATTTATGTCTGTATATATGTGTGGTTCAGTAGCGAACATGATGTAAAGCCTATAGTGCTCCAGCCTGAACAGAAGGTGTCGGAGGAAAGTAAAACTGCATGGAATGGCCAAACAGTACACTGACACCTAGATTATTAACTAGAAAGAAATAATGCTGGAATTGCAGAGGCGTAGTAACCATTAGGGAGGGAAATACTGGTATAAAGTATTTCAGATGAAGCTGACAGTTGGCCTAACGCTCTGAACTCAATGTTTGTGATGTATTGTGCTCAGTGTAAAAATAGAGTATAAATTAGTTCTGACGTAGAAGGTACAACCTTCTTGTTTCAGGGACCGTGGTCTTAAAGTTATTGAGCAGCACCTGGTCAGAGCTTTGCTGAAGCCAGAGGTGGACAGCATACTCCTTGGTCCATATAGCAACCAGTGGGGTGGCTCCAGAACTCATTAAAGTAATCGAGCAGAGGAGTCTTTTACTGCAGTCATCACGCAAGATAAGAGAGTGTGGCCATGGAGCTCAACATTATGTACCCCCATCTTAAAATGATATTGTAAAATAAAATTAAGAGGGAAATTTAATTGTTTTAATACCAGGAACTGAGAACATCTCCAATACTAGTTCCAATAGAAACAAACTATTGAAGTCATGATGACAAATACCAACAGAGCTTGAACAAAACAAAACCAGTATTACCTCATATTACCACTACACAACTGACACACATAGGATACCATTAATAATATATGTCACTACAAGAATCATATTAATAAATTCTGTACATATAACTTGTAATTAAAATTGATTGTGATTCCTGGTTCCCTTTGTATTTGAATCAGGACACATATACATTCATGACAGCACTGAATACATATTGTTATTTGAAAAGTTATCAGTGACTCCTTTAAGATATCCTCTTAGAGTGTTTTATGTATGTGAGTGTCACAGTGTTGTCAAGTGTGGTGGAATAAATTAAATTGTTTATCTGTCTGTTGTTGTTATGACTTACACTTCATCATACACATACCCTAGACATATAACGTAGTCATCACACTATTCCAGAATAATTCTGACTGAGGTATACATATGTGGCAGCAAGTAAGGTTATCTATAATACACTACTCTTATTAGATATAGATACCTTCACAGCTGATCTCAGTCAGTACACTAAGTCCCCTATAAATATTTATAACATCCCACTTTACCACAAACACATAAAAATTACCTCAAGCATATACAAATAGTCATAAAGTCAATGAATTGCTACAAGAATGATAGACCCAGAGGTATGATCTTTTCCCTCGATGTATAGCCCACAGTCCTGTTAGAAGAAAAGTGATAGCCCCAAAGAGTCACGGATACATATGCTATAGTCTAAGATTTCCCTTTAAAGGTATGAACAGACTTTGATACTCTGATCTATCCTAAAAAAAAATATTGTTAGCAACAAAAAACTTGCATAAAGAAATTTAAGACAGCAAAATGGGTGCCAAAATACAACAATAAAGGAATCACTCAGTCCTGCATTCACTCTATTCAGTCAGCCGTGATCACTAGCTTGCATTCGTACTTACAGCTTTGGTAGCAACTTCTGGGAAAAACAATTTTTAGGACATGCACATACAGAATCTCCAGGGATAGTTTGGCCAAGGGAACCCCAGTCCCGCAAAGATAGGTTGAATCCACTACTTCAGGGAACGTTTCCTTGGTTATTCTTATTTTAGGATATCTGTTTCTGTCACATTAAAATTGTCCAGGCACGAACGTTAACAGCGAGCAAAGTGTCAATAGCTTAGATTTCTAGTAACTAGGAATGTCAGGTCGGTGCCTTTCGCAGTATAGGACTTAATTTGGTCACACCATAACTAGTTAGAACTCCGTCGGAATGTTACTGATAGTAATATTTTACTTGCCACAAGGGCTGAAATGTACTTGAGGTTTTTCTCAGGAAGAATTAAATCTGGCTCGATGGGCCCGTTACTTCATTTAATCTTAAAGTTCATGTAATGGGTACTCTGTCGTTCTGGATGCCAGCGCAATGCCAGACAGGTTTTACTTTATACACCCAAGTCTTTAAGAAAAAAATGTTTTTGTTCTTCACAGATATTTCTCAGTACTAAAACCGTTGGTAAAGTTGGGCTACCCCAGTTTCACTGAATAAAGAAAAAACAACATATAAAATACTTATACATACTATTCCTCGGTTATAACTTACATTAGAAACTGCAAGCGGAGAGCTTGACTTATCGTTTAAAACTCCTCGTGAAATAAGTTATATTCATAAAATCAATCATCATGAATTAGAAATACATACGTATTTCGTCAATACTCAATGATGAATCAGTGCAGTTATAAGTTAGTTTAAAATATTCTCGACTGATTATTAAAAGTTTAATTAAATTCATTTACAGCTGCATGAGTTTAAGCTAGAAATTATAATTTATTTTGCTTTCCACTGAAACACGTCAACTAGAGAATATAACAGACTTATAAATTTAATTTCTTCTGCATAGAAATCTAGCTAGTGAAATGAAATAAGCGATTATCACTGAATCACTCAACACTACTAGATATATAATATATTTACCTCCAGACAGAACTACAGGCGATCACACAAACTTAGAATTTATTCACTCATATAGTTAGTCTAGAAGCTCGGCAAAATGTCGAGTCAAACTAAGAACTTCGCTATGCAAGCTTATTTCCTTAGCACGAGCAACCTGTCTACTGCAAAATTTGGAGAACTGAATGAATAGTCTAAGCTACTCGGGTAGATATATGAAAACGGACAAAGGATCCCACGCTATTACGAAAACCAAATAGCGCCGGTCTCTCTCTCTCCTCCCCTCTCTCTCTCTCTCTTAACACTTCCCATTAACTTAGACGCTGGCCATAACTGCCAAAAGTGCTTCTTCACACCTACTACGACATGTCTCATTTCTCAGCTATGCAGATTGGCGCCTTCCACACCTCACGCCGAGAAACTAGCCGAAGAAAAACTCGTGTCAGATGAAAATGTAGACACATGTCTGCTCTCTATGTCTGTCGAGACGAATTCTCACACTATTTCATTCACATCCAGGGACTGACATCTTACGCAATAAAATGCGTTACTAGTATGAGAAAAGAAACGGCAGAAGTCAGAATGGGAAAGTAATATTTTGCCGCAAACGAATGAATGCGAAAAACAGGAAAAGGATAAAAGATAGATAATAAAGTAGAGGACACGGGTAGAAAAGAAAAGAATATAGAAAATTTATTGATCATAAATCTCTATGCAACAGTTCCAAAAACAGCAATGCAGTAAATTCAACCAGAAGTTTATTGATCGTCATTTGAAAAGCACTGGTATTTTCACAGTTATATTATCATTTCTTACTTATAAACAAAATAGTGTAAAATCCAAAAGGAAAATATATATCCAACAGAAGAAAAAAATAAACTGGTCTTGATAACCTCAAAGACGAAGTTCACCTAACACTACAAACTGCCTAGCACAAATTTCTATCTATCTAATCTCTAAGACGAAACTCGAACCTGGCTTGCCTAACACAACACAATGAATACCTAGCAAATCTCTGCCCTTCCTCGCATTTCTCCAACTTATATACAGTTACTTCTTTTTCCCGCCATTTTTCACACGTCTCGCTAATTTTACACATGACTCGCTAATTTTACACACGACTAGCTAATTTTACACACGTCTCTCTGTTTTCGACATTTTGCATACGACTTTCTGTTATTTCGACTTTTTTCACACTGGTGATCTTTTCCGCCTTAACAATTGGATAAAAAACCCAAGATCACACAACATTCATTTCACACTTTCAGCGCATAAAACCCATTCCTTATTATTATCTGGGACTGCCCTACATTTCCCCTCTCAGAGCAGTGACTGCCAACTGAACTTTAATGACACTGAGTTTTGTGCGAAAACGCCTTATCTGCTTTTTTTATGGCTGTCATTTCTATATGTACCATTATAGCACGTATGAATGCTAATGTAGTAAGCCATGCGGTCACAATTACTTTACATGAAAGTAATAATTTGTTACATCTTACACACATTGTCGTACGAGGTTACCGATATGTCTGTGAGGTCGCCTGCCCGGCAATCGGATGTTTTCATGCCATATATGTAAGAGATGACCTCTACATTACGTTCAAAATTTTCCCATGTCGGAAATATTTTAAATTTCTCCCAACCCGCATGTTTGAAATGATTGGAGCTTTTTCTTAGCCTCCATAACAAACAGAGCGGGGAGGACAGTGAATATAACCTGTCACGTTTCAGTGTTAGGACACTGTGAGATTCACGCTTGCCAAAGACTCCAGACTTGCCAGCAGTTAGACTTCAGAATTTCCATTTATCAGACCGGACACCTTTTATTGAAGTATTCATCAGGACGTGGGGAGCCGCGCTAGCGTAGTGGTTACAACACCGCTCTGGCGACCGGGTGATTCAGGATCAAACCCGGGCGACGGCATTTGATGATTTTTCGTCGACCGGGATTAGAGGAAATGCCGTCGCCCGGGATTTGGACTGGATTAACTCGAGACCTGGCGAGGACATTTGAAGGAGTGTCGTCGACCAGGGACTGGCGGCTCCTGAGCCGACCCAGCTGCAATGGGTACCTCCGAAATCGGCGAGTATCTGCCTGAATGGCGAGGGACACCTGTCTCTGTACAAGAAAAGGGATACTCACGTAAAATCAATGTCAAGTTAGACATTAATAATAACCTGAGATTTCGCCTCGAGTATTAGCGGGCGTACGAAAAAAAACAAAAATCAGGACGTACAATTCAGCCCAAAAAATCTCCAACATTTTAAATAAGGAAAACCGGAATATCTGACGAAACTGAAACACACGGAGTCAGAAAGGGAATTAAAAGTTCAATTTAATGACCCCAAGTACACGTGTAAAAAGGCATCTGCCAGTGCTTTTTATTCATTTGAGCAAAACATCTGTGAGCTATCATTGGCGTAAGTTGTGCTTTTACATCCTATATTTTATTACTAACATGTGAACTAACATATATATGTGTATGGCCATGTGTATTTTAATATGTGAAAATCGCTAGTGGATGTCATAGTTATTTGAGGCTGGCAACCTCAGCGTATAGAATGATGATTTCATGAACCACCACTGCCACGGGCTGGTGATTGCTTTATTGCTAGTTTCTTAAAAAGAACTAAAAGCATAAAGTGGTCCCAGGTTTCATATGGAGCAGGGTGGAAAAGATGAAGAAATGATGTACATTCTAATTATAATACTTACAGTTTCAAACCAGTGTAAATGCCGATGTTAACATATGCACTTTAAAATTTATGGAAATTTCAAACTTTTCAAATCAGTGTAAACATAAATGAAAACATATTCAATTTATATTGTGAACACTTTTCAATCAGTGGAAATGTAAATGTAAACATATTCTATCTGTACTATTAGCCTTTTTCATTTAAATGTAATGTAAAGCTAAAGCTATTCATTTAAATGTAAAGAAAGTTTTATCCTGAGGGATTAAATTTAATTCTCATCGAGGGTAAATTCTGAGATCAATGAGATGGTAGAATAGAAGAAAGGGGACACATAAGTATGTGTCGGGAAGTGCAATTCTCAGGAGAGCGTTTCGTTTCTGTTCTTTACGATAGTTATTGGTGGTACCAGCAGAAATTACTATCTTTGGAACAAGAAGGGAACAGTGGCCTAAGCTTTAAGATGAGGGACCAACTTTGTAGACTCTTCTGACATTTCTGTGAAACGAGCTACACCCGACAACCTTGACCAGCGACGAGCGTGAGCAGTGTAAAAATAACCCATCAGCGGGAGCAGAAATTACTGTTGGCAGCTAAGTGCAAAATATGCGTTGCCAAAGTGAACTTTTCTTGATCGACTCTACTATCAATCAATGATGACACTTTTCTTCTAAACTATTTAATTATTTTCAAATAATAGTGATTATTTAAATGATTATTAAATTTTGTTATTTGTAGTTTTACAAATTTAACTTCGATTCCTTTTAAATGAACTGCATGTTAGTCTCAGTAAATTTACTACACACACTCTAAACAGAGCTATACCAGAATAATAAGAATTCCACTGAGTAAATCAGAGGTGGGGGCTTAACGAGCTAAAACTAATCATTGCTTAATTCTTTACAAAAGTGGTCGGCAGATTCTAGAGTTAACGTGCTCAGCCAAAGCAGCATTGTTTTCGCTTATCTGAATATCTTGTGAAGACTCCCTTTGTGATAGAAGTGTCCTTACCCTCCTATCTACATCTCTGCCAAGAGTAATCTTGTGCGAAGGTAGACACCTTTGAAGGCCCATATTAGATACTCTTGAGTTTTAGCCACTGTTGGACCACAACAGCAAACAAGGGGAGGCAATACCATCACAGGTGACCTTTATATACTCGTAAATTGACCTTTCAGTTTATGAAGTTGCTCAGTTTAGTTGTTTTGCTCATGTATGTGATCATTAACAATTTCTTTCTACATTGTCCTTGCTGATCGATGACTTAAAGCTTCAGTGATGACTTAAAGCCTCAGCGATGGCTTAACACGCCAACAATTACTTAAAGCCTCAGCAATAACTTAAAACCCTGCAACTGCTTAAACCCACCCGTGACTTGGTTATTCCATAGTTTACAACTGTTACGTAACAGTGTGGCAGATGTTGTCTCCCCTGCTTAGCAGTAGTGGTCCACTAATGGCCAAACTCTGAGTAAAAGTATGAGCGTTGTAAAAGGTCATCAACCTTCGCTCAAGATTACTCTTGGCAGAGATATAAATAGAAGAATGATGCTTCTATTTAAGGGGGCGTCACAGGAATTTTACAGATTGGCAAGTATAACAACTGAGATAATCTAAGCCGTTATAAACTTATTATAATCCGCCCCTTCTGTGAGGAAAGGTTTCAACTCATATTTCTGAGCCCCTAGCTGAAGGTGATTCAGCAAAATATTAACTTTATAGCTCTATTTGTGTACTAAAAAAACCTGAGTCATTCGGGTACAGGCATAAAATTCACTCAATAGTGATTAATTCAACTATAGATTTATGTTTACATATAAAAAAGTTTAATAATCAATTATAATTAAACAAGATAAAATAAATAAGGGTGTTTTCAAAACAAAGCAATGATATTTGTCATCACTGGTAATTATTGGTTACGGGTGGATAAGATAACAAAATTGTAAATATCCATTAGCTAAGCTGGTATGTTACTTAGCTGATGGTGTGCGGTCAGTTGGTGTCTTCTTCAGTCGCTGCTGATTCCCAGTTTGTTGGACTGTTCCCTATCTTCAGGAGTTGAATATTTTGGCAGCAGCACGTGTTGTCGGTGTCTAGTGTTGACTTCTGACCAAAAACCTGACATGGGGTGAATTATTACACAGATATGATTACACAAAATGGCCGTAATTTACGGCAACTGGTTTAAGATGCAGTTATCCCTCAGATAGATGAAGTTACAGCTTACTGAATCCTTCTACTTATTTCCACACGACGAGGATCCTAAAGCGTTGGCTTCCAGTATTATGATGGGAGTTTTACATTTCTCTAACCTTAGCAGCTACTCCTAGTTCTATGGCTGGTCATATAGGGAATCATATTTACGCGCTCTTACTTTGGCTGTCTGTGATCTTCTCTGACGAATATACATTGCTGAAAAACTTAAAATGCTTTAGGTTATAAAGTGAATTTCGGCCTACACACACATATGACTCTCCTGGGGTTCTGTTGGGGGAAGAGCCAATCAAAAGTGGTTTAGTTTAGCATTCCAATACCAAATCAACCATAAGCAAGATACATGATTTTGGTAGGGGTTTCCCACACCGTCATGCTAAACATTACTACATGACAATATAAGGTATTGTCCCTTACATGTTATTTTCAAACTCATCTGAACATATTCCATGACCATATAAGGTCTTGCCACTTCCGTGTTACTTGTCATGTTTACCAAAATCACTACACCACCGATCTATCCTAATTATTACCTCTGGTAAATCTCTACCAAGGTGTTAATTTATCATAGTTGTTTATAACAACAGTCATCGGACTTGTTATATTATTCCTCGTGCTCCAATATCACGATTGTTATCTTTCGACATCCCAGTTTACCAAACAGCCTGGCCTTGCAGTATTGCACATTTAACATATTATCTAAAATTCCATATGCTGCCCTATTATCCGGCACATCCCACAGAGATTGTCATCATTTGCCTGTTGCATTTTTTTCACGTCACTCCTTACGTTATCTCTCACATGACAAATCTGAGTTATCACTATCAGACACATTTTCTGTCTGGCCGGAAGTTTGTTATGTAATCTAGGGCATGCATGAACATCTTAATCCGTCTGGCTTACACAATGAGTCTGGTGATGTAACCATACAAATTGACCGGCCACAAAGGAAGATAAAAAGTTGAAAAGGCCAGGTCAACTGGGTTGAGTGACGAGGTGGGACAAGATAACCTTGGTCGATGAAATCGTAAACAACAAATAAAGAAAGAATGAGCATGAAGAAGGGATGGTCGAGTAAGTACAGACGGAGAGGATCGATGGAAGAAAAAGAGTACGAAAGAATTCGAACGAACATTTTGTAACAAGCAGGTTCCCTTTAAACTGCCCTTTCTTCTGTGTCACTAAATTAAGCAGGCACAGACTTAAAATACAGTCTGCGAAATTATGATAAGAAACCCTAAATATAGCGTTACAAGAGGAAGCAATCTGATTATCCGAAGTTGTCCCCAATCAGACAAGTAGTTCCGCCCTTTTATCTCCTTCTAACTTTAGACGGCCGGGCCCACTTGGGTCATGACACCCATATTTTTCGTATGCACTAGAAGCTGCACCCCAACAACAATAAGATCATTGTTTGAGATCGTGTATAATTATTATGTGAGATCCTAGCTATGAGTCTTGCTATTCAACAAACAATTATTGCACTGACTTAGCAACTGACCTCGCCGCTTAAGTAAACATCGCTAGAACAACAAACATATCAACAAATTAACAACAATATACGTCAGTTGTTTATCGTAATCATCATCAGTTGTTTATCATCGTCATCATCATTAGTTGTTTATCGTAATCATCATCAGTTGTTTATCGTAATCATCATCAGTTGTTTATCATCGTCATCATCATGTTGTTTATCATCGTCATCATCATCAGTTGTTTATCGTAATCATCATCAGTTGTTTATCATCGTCATCATCAGTTGTTTATCGTAATCATCATCAGTTGTTTATCATCGTCATCATCAGTTGTTTATCGTAATCAGCATCAGTTGTTTATCGTAATCATCATCAGTTGTTTATCGTAATCATCATCATGTTGTTTATCGTAATGATCATCAGTTATTTATCATCGTCATCATCATCATCAGTTGTTTATTGTCAACATCATCCTTTTCGTTCCCTGTGGAGCATTGAGCCACCACTACAACTGGTCCCCCTTACTGAAAGCCTGCACCAAACATTCATATCCTCTTACATCAGTGGTTTGTTTGTAGCAATGTGTTTGACATGATAAGGTGGCCAGCCTTATGGACAACGGTGTATTAATCGCCTTTTACGACATGTCAGTCGTTTAGATGAAGATAAAATAGAATGGTCAGATAAATAAGTTTCCATCCGTTCAGTCAACTGCCGAATAAAGCTTTCAGTAGCAGCCAATGGAGGTTTATAGACAGGGAAAGTAGCTGCAGGAGTGTAGTAAACGGAATCTCGTATGGGAATATCGTATGGGAATCTCGTATGGGAATCTCGTATGGGAATACCGTATGACTGGAAGGTATATTTGAGTCCTGTATAAGTGTAATGACCATAATCATTGTCTGCATTGTACAAGAGAGACATGAATTACCTTGTCATGTGACTCTACTGTAAGTGAAGGGAAACAACAGTTAGTTTCTTCAAGTGCAATAATTTGAATTATAGAATTCTCAATGCAATGATAAACATTCAACTTTTTTTTCTCTTGACCATGTAATAAGTTAAAAGTGGTTTTATAATATTAATATTACTTATGTTGGTGGCAGTAAGATTTTTTTTCCTGTAATAACCTCCCTTGTGTGAAGGATTCCTGGTGGTTTGAAATGTAACGAGATTTTAATAAACTGAATAAACTGTAATTTATTCGTGTCTTTCCACACTGAAAATTTGAAGATTTGTATCCGAAAGTTAATCCTGTGTTACGGCACCAGTAAAAGTGGTTCGAAGACCACAGTAATTATTTGGCAGTCACTTCGGTGTCTCATGTTCAAACATTGGACGATGTATGTGTCAGAGGTTCCAAACATTACCCGAGGGATACGCATTAAATCAAACCTGCGCCACTTCATCTCGGCCATCCTACACTGTCCGTGTGAAAAAAGAACTGACATGAAGACTTGTCAATAGGAACAATTTACGATTGGAGCACGATCCAGCCCGAGGTAACAACATAATAAAAGAGAGACTACATCAGAGGTCATCTCTTTGAAGGTCCCTATCTCCGAGCTGTAATTCTCGAGCCCTGAACTTAGATCACTACGTGCATGTTTACTTTCAACGCAACAGAGCTGTGGCACTCAGCTTTCTTACGACGTCGATCCAAATTTCACAACTGGCGATGCCGACGACCCATGCTAGGAACAGCAAAATAATTTCTAGAATAACCAGACACACGGTCCTTTATATTTGGGCATGCGCTCTAATATAAGCGACTGATCCTGTGTCTAGGTTGAACGGTGCGCGCCTTGGCAAAACTTTATTTTTAAAAAATGAACAGCCAAAGCTATGCGAAAGTAAAGAACGCGACCCACAGACTGAGAATCAATACTATAGAGACTCTCAAGGAAATAAAAATGGAAAACAAATCTAGAGGAAGATGAAAAGCCAGAAAGAACGCTGATAAGACAAGGAAAAGGTAACACAAATAATCTCACAAACATGCCTTAAAGAAATGATAAACAATTGTCTCATCCATTTCTCACTTTTGTTCCATCTTCTCCCACCAAAACTGCATTCTTTTTCATGGCGCATTTTTTGGATGGGGATCTGAATTGCGCGCCTGTTGAAACAACGTACATTTTGTTAACAATATAATTCATGACGCCGGAAGCCCTTTTTTTTTTAAATATAAATATTCCACTTTCTGCTGCTGTTTTGTGACAAAATGTCTGGAATTTTTCCCAGTACCATATATATATATATACAGTATATATATATATATATATATTATATATATATATATATATATATACAGTATATATATATATATATATATATATATATATATATATATATTCCCGCACACACACATATATATACATGTGTGTGTGAAGAGAGAAAGAAAGAGAGAGAGAGAGAGCCAGGGAAGCCTTGTTGCTCTTCACGGATGAAGCTTCTAAGCTTTCGTGCCACTGTTTCCGTACTTCTGAAGCAAAATGAATGTTAAAGGGAATGAAAACAGGAGATTTTAATGACGTCAGCAGGCCATACAGCAGAAAGATAACAACATAATTATCATCCCCCCCCCCCCTCTTCCCCCGCGTCTAATTTTGGCGGGTGACTTGTATGACATAATGACCTGAAAGCGAATTCCAAAAGTGCACATCATGACGGTTCTCATAATAAACTAAAATGAAAGACACTAGCCGCGCCTTAGTACAAATACTATACTCAGATACCAAATAAAATACAAACAACAAAAATGAAGAACTCGATAAAGCCAAGAAAGAAACAGATGTTGGCACTGAAATAGTGAACAGCCATTAAATACCAGAAATGTTTTTACAAAATTTTCTCTTTGGCGAACTCTAACGTCATGTGACCTCGTTTACCCTAACGTCATGTGACCTCGTTTACTCTAACGTCATGTGACCTCGTTTACATATTTAAAATGAAAGAGATTATATTTATACTCGACATTATGCACGTCAATCAAGTTTTTTTTTTTTTTTTTAAATTTACGACAAAGTTGACAACATATTGGCGCGAGAGACAAAAGTCTCACTAACTGTTGTCAGCTGTACCCAGCTACAACAAATCAGTGTCTATCCAGACGGCTTACAACGACTAATTTGAGACTACATCAACACGGAATGACATGTTGTGTCTGCTGCTCGGCGTGAAACCAGAAACAAATAATACATTTTCATATACTGTTATTTTTAAAAGCATCAGTATTTGTCATTTGCTGTGTCCTCAATCCGGTCTCTGGGTGTGATTAATGTTGGGTTATGTCCCGTGGATCTATCAAGATTGAAACAAAGCTGGAAAACCCAGTCTACAAACAACTGAATAAGAAAGAAAAAATATGCATTTCATTTCTTGGTTAAATTTCACTCACAGTAACGTCGACTGGTCCAGTGGTTAGAGTGCTTGTTTCTCGAGGCAAAGTTACTGGGTTTGAAACCCAGCTGAAAAAAGTGGGACCTGACTTTACTCTTGCGTTTGAGAACAAACTTTATTTTTAAAAGGTAGAAACTAAATATTGACTTCTTGTTAAAGTAAAAACAGACGCCACACGAGACAAGCGTCATAACCATCATTCCGTCAGCGTGACTGATTACTTCCAATGGAAATTGACTGTGTTTGTGTCACGTATATTCGGAAAAATCTGACAATGACAGTATATGTGAAAATAAGTCATACATTTTCCATTAAGCAAAGTGTTTTTCTTATGAATATTTTTGACAACTGAAACAGCATACACAAGTGCTCTGTTACCTTTTGGACCTAAACAGAAATTCACTATTTTGCAGTCTGATGACAGCCAGGGCGGAACAAGCGTCGGGCATTTAGCGCACTGTCCAAGGGCCCACACCAGTAAAGGGATTCACGTTTCCCTAACACTCCATGTGGAATCGATAATCATGGACCAATGACCCTTTTCGCCCCGGAGCCCTGATTACTGCCAGTCCGCTCCTGGCTGATATTACGTTCAAACAACGTACCGTTCAACATCAACTTTTAAAGCCCCTGATTGCTGCCAGTCCGCTCCTGGCAGATATTACGTTCATACAACGTACCGTTCAACATCAACTTTTAAAGCGTTTGCAACTTGGATTAAAGTTAGCGTAGTCCCATGCCAGATATTGCAGTAGGCAGTGAGGTGTTAGAGACCTCTATACTAGGTCCAGCTTCGAGAGGTGGGGGTGACCACTTCCCTTCTTCGCTGCCTTCGCCTGCCCAAACTGAAGAGCCAACTTAGGTACCCATTAACAGCTAGGTAGACTGGAGCGTGAAGCCACTGCGTTTCGAGCCCGATACCTCTGCCATGACAGGCCAGCGCCCTAACCACTCTACCAATCGGACGCTGTTAACTTACTTTCAAAGTTCATATATGTTATCAGGACAGTACTTCTGAAACTTTACAGTATTTCTCAGGTAAAGCCACATTCAAATAAAATATTAACAGCTTCGGTTAAAGACAAACAATGTATCCTTACTTACTTACTTAGTCGTTCGTCTTCTACCGTGAGGTGTAGAGGTTTGGAAGAGAGAGCGCCAGACTATCCTATCGGCTGTCTTCTTCCTGGCCTGGTTCCATTCTAGTCCTCGGTCCTTCAAAGATTGTCTAATGTTGTCCTCCCAGCGGACTCTGGGTCGTCCTGGAGGTCTGGATCCCTGGCTCTTTGTTTCCCATGCTTGTCGTGGTAGCTGATCTTCTCCCATTCTGCAGACATGGCCAAACCATCTTAGTTGGGACTGTTCTATTTGGGTCTGCAGCGGGTGGGATTTTAGGCCTTGACGTATCGTCTGGTTGCGGACCATGTCTCTTCTTGTTACTTCAACCACCTTCCTCAGATACCCCATTTCTGAGGTTTGAATCTGGCTTTTGTGGGTTGTAGTCATTGCCCATGACTCGCATCCATATGTCAAGACTGGGACATAGGTGGAGCGGTATACAGCCATCTTCGTTTTCTTACCAACCTCTTTCTTGCTGAGGAATCCTCGATTTATGGCCTGATAAAGTCTCCCAGCCGCTGCTGCTTTTCGAGTGGCCAACTCTTCTTTGATGCCCCCCTTTCGGTCTATAATAGCTCCGAGATATTTAAAGTGGTCGACCTGCTCCAGGACCTGTTCTCCCAACTTAATCTGATGTTTTCTTTCTTCTCGTGATATCACCATGGATTTTGTTTTAGAGCTGCTTATGACCATCCCTCTCTTCTCCAGCTCTTCCTTCCAGACTTGCAGGTTGGATTGGAGATGTGTCTCTGATTTAGCAATCAGGGCAACATCATCAGCAAATGCTAGCTCTGAAATACAGACCTGTCTCATCTTCCAGTACCCCACTGAATACTTTCTTGTTCTCTCCTTACATGCCTTGATGACATTGTCCATGAGGAGTATGAAAAGATAAGGTGACAGGATATCGCCTTGTCTTACACCAGTGGTGGTCCTGAACTCTTCTGACTTATAGTTTGCTGTCCTCACATAATTTCTGCAAGACTTGTAGAAGCTCTGTATAGCATGAATCAGAGGTGCTGGAATGTTCTCCTTGCCAAACAGTCCCAAAGTTTGCTCCAGGGGACCCTGTCAAACGCCTTTTCCAGATCTATGAAACAAAGATGGATCTCACTCTTGTACTTAAGGGCCTTTTCACTCAGCTGCCTGAGTGTGAAGATTAGGTCTTGAGTACTTCGATTTGCTCGGAATCCGCACTGGACCTCATCCAATTGTGGCTCAGCTAGGCATCGGAGTCTCTGCTCTAGGATTCTAGAGTAGATTTTACCAGGGACACTGAGAAGGGATAACAATGTATCCACCATCCAGAATTCATTTCATCTTCATCACCAGCGTTGCCACTCCTTGGTGGATTCACCTAAATCTAGGATTTTTTGGGTCCCGTCTTGGTGTCATTTTCCTTCACTAGTTGAAAACTCCACCTAGAACTCGCCCAAATTAGCTCAAATTCATCCAATGTAGCCCTAAAAACAGCTTAAACAGAGTCAGGTACAGATAGTCAGCAAGCCACTAGAGTCAGGTACAGATAGTCAACAAGCTAGTAGAGTCATGCACAGATAGTCAACAAGTTAGCAGTCGGATACATAAGGTCAACAAGCTAGTAGAGTCAGGGACAGATAGTCAGCAAGCTTGCAGTCAGGCACATATAGTCAACAAGCTAATAGAGTCAGGTACAGATAGTCAACAACATAGTAGAGTCAGGTACAGATAGTCAACAAGCTTGCAGTCAGGAACATATAGTCAACAAGCTAGTACAGTCAGGTACAGATAGTCAACAATATAGTAGAGTCATGTACAGATAGTCAACAAGCTAGCAGTCAGATACAGATATTCAGCAAGCTAGTACAGTCAGAAACAGATAGTCAGCAAGCTAGTAGTCAGATACCAATAGTCAGCAAGCTAGCAGTCAGGCACAGATAGTCAACAAGCTAGCAGTCTGGTACAGATAGTCAACAAGCTAGTAGTCAGGTACAGATAGTTAACAAGCTGGTAGAGTGTGATAAACGAGCGCCAAGGCCTAATCGCTTTATCTTTTCCTACATCTCTCTTATTTTATTTTCTCCCACATTTGTGCTTTTCATCCCACGTTTGCTATTTCATCGTTTTGATTACTCGTGACCGGTATCTAGAACCACATTTGTTCTTTCATCGGTGGTAAAATAAATACTTTTGATTGAGTCCCCATACTGGCATCATCTTATGAAGTCCACATTGCCTGGTGATAAATCTGGTGAAACACATCTGGTTTCATCAAAATCAGACATCTGGGCATGGTACAATTTCTGTGGACTATTGTTAACTTTGAAGCGAGCGCGGCTGACACAAAAGCTTAGTCTCTTTATTGCTCGGCCGCTGTCCATACAAGCGACGGGTAACCACATTGGGACAATGGCGCGGGGAGACGCCCAGCTTGGCCAGGTGATGAAGTCTTCTCATGCTGTTTAAAACCAACCGCCATGTAATACAATAGGCGGCGCCACAAGGGACTTGTTAGCGCGGGCGACAATGGACCGAGGTAACAAAGGCCGCCGCCAACACGCGGAGCGATAGACAAACAGAGAGTGATATGACAGTTGGAAGGCGGGGGACACTTTTGCACTGGCCAGCCAATTATCTCAACACCTGTTTGTAAGGCAAGCCAGGTAACGAAAGTTGGTCGCGAATTGCCCCACCCACTTTTGGACTGACAGGGGACAAGTGAGATCCTGGATATGAGCGACCAGAGGGTCTCTTAGCTATTGGTAGTATGGGCTGAGTTGTACGTCACCATCCAAGGGACCCACATTTGACTTTTAGAGATATAATATACTGCGCAGCTCGCTAGAGACAGGAGTCCAGTTTTTCAACATTGTGGCGTAAAGAGAAATTCCTAACGCATTGCCTGCAATTAATTCAGTGTGGATAAATATTTCATATCTGTGTGTATTGCAAAGGATTTTGCGAAGGGAAAAGAAGGTTAGTAGATCTTATACAGATTATTATTTTTGTTTCTTATTCTTTAGTTATTTATCTCAGCCGTCTGGCTAAAAGTGCGAAAGCTAGTTTTTCAATTAGTACATGCCTAATTAAAATCAGAAGATTTTCCTCTAAAATGATAGGCTGATAGGAAGTAATTATTAGTTGATATGTCTCCTTCCTCTAGCTTGTTGAATCATCATCATAGTCTTCCATACGCACACACTCTCATGCACAATATATTTAACATCATTAGAATCGAACTCATAGAGATCAAGAGTGAGATGTAGAATAAAAGAAAGTCAACCAGTATATATTAAATGTGAAAACTTACGAAGACTTTTGTGTCTTCAGTCCATCAGAAGTCTGAGTCTACACGCTACGTGTCTGACGTCTAACCAGAAATAAGTTATCAAAACGGACATTTGGTTTGCAGAATTCGCCATAGGACATTCTTCGTTCTTCAGTAAAAAAGGAATATTTCTCACCCACGATACAAACAGTAGACGCGGCATTTTTCGTCAACATATATCACATGCGCACAAGTTCAATACATAGTTATAACAAGTTCAAATCACTTGAAAGCTTACTACAGGAGTCAAGCCAAAGCTCACAGTTGATTACTCATATCAAGTTCAGCTCCATCGGAAGCGTAATATCTGAAGTCAAGCTAAAGAGCTCAAAAGTAGAATCTCATATTTATACCAAGTGCAACACACTCTTAAGCGCATTCTATGAAGCAGACTCCAAAGCATATTTTATGAATCACGATTACATACTCAAGATAATGAGTCTACATATCAAGAACATTTCGTGAAGATATCCAGTCTGGCCAGTACCCTCCGGAGATTAGACAACAGTTTTCATCAGAACGTCCTCGACTTAGAGATACCCCACTTGACATAACTTATAACAACTTGGGACATTCTATGCATACATGTGAATCATCCTATCCGGGAGAAGCATTTAGAGACACATGGACTGTGTAGATTACTCACCATTTTGGTAACACGTATCATATCACATCATCATCATTTCGCTTTACACAAGCTCATTCTTAATTAACTACTACTTAATTAACTACAATATTAATATCTCATCTGTGTGTTTTGTGTGAATCGTCTTTTACCATCATCACGTTCTAACCATTACTAACCCTATATGTGTAGATATTTAGTTAATAAACCCAATAATCGTGTGATCATTATCTAGTTTGTTAATGTATCACTCGTGCTGTGGTGTTAAATATTTACATATAGGGAAATTTCTACTCAGATGAGGTTGGGGGCTTTTTCTGTTACGGGATCTAAGGGCAGAAGCTAAGGTCGTGGGGAAACAGAACTCTTTCCATAATTAACTAGAAAACACTGTCCAGTGGAAAGCATTCGCATTCCCTTCTTCTTGTCCCTATCTCGAATAGGTCTTTATTCTTTCTTAACGAGCCAATTTCTAGAGACCTTTTACCTAATTCTTAACCCTAACCCTTACACCTTTTTATTGTCTTTGTTTGTTTGTTTGCTTGTTTGTTTGTGTGTGTGTGTTTTTACGCCATATAGAAAACATTACCCGCTGTTCTTTATTTCAACCGTTATACTACAACGGTACAATAATAAATACCACAATATAATAACGACAACTAGCAAAGACAACTGCCAGGATTAACGAACTTTGGGCTAGTTAAACTACTATTTACTAACAGTGACAGTTTTTATACGAACTTTTCAGAGGATCTAAAAGAAAATGTTACAATCACAATAACTTACTCGTTTTTGTCTGCTTGGATGATTTCTGTAACAACTTTTGAAGGGTTGCTTTATCGCCGTCTTTGACAGCTTTAATTATGTCTTGATCTTTTCCCATTGTCACCTTTCATAATCTGAACATGTGAATAGTTTGGCTCGATCTCTTCGTCGTGCCGTCGGTTCGGCTTTATCCACGTCGAAAACAATTGAGAACAACTAAGAAGAATGTCGAATCTAAAACATTACGACCATTCATTCGGCATCTAGGGTGACTCGATAATGCACTGAAATGAATGAACAGCTAACTAAGGGATAATCCTAATCAACGAATTAATCCAACACTTGAATCATATATATACAAACGTAGTGAAAATGACACGGGTGAGCACAATACAAGATTACGCGAGAAGGAAACAATGTTTACCTCCGACCAAATACCTGTAGCAGTCTTAGTAATAAACGCGCTGCGCCTGCGCGACGAGAGACCAATGAAACAGCTTCATTGATCGGGCATCTTCTATCCCAGAGGTTCCCAACCTTTTGAGATCTTCGTAGCCCCTTTGGTTTTCAGTAACCTTGACCTTACAACGTATTTAATAAAAAATATAAAGGTAGTCCCACAGCAGATACTGCCGTAGGGGAGTGAAGTGTTAGAGACTTCACTATACAAGGTCCAGAATAGAGAGGTGGGGGTGACCAGGGCCCTTCCTCGCTGCCTTTTCCTTCCCTTACTCGAGAGCAGAGTCAGGTACCCATTTACAACTGGGTATACTAGAGCGTGCCGATACTGTGAATCGAACTCGGCATTTTTGTCGCGAGACTATATAATCTAATTTTCTCAGCTGCAAGCGAAAACTGCACTCGGACACTCCTAGACACTGAATGCTTACCTGTATTAAGGTGTTATTAAGGTGTTAAACACTATTTAACAATGGTTATCGAATTCTCGAAGATTCTAATAAATCTACGTGAGCTGACCAGATCCTCAATGTCGCTCTTTGTCCAGGTTTGAATAAGTAGAAAGTAAGGGCTCCCATAATCCCCCGCATCAACCAACTTTACCAGACAATTAGAGTTTGAATTTATGATCAGCGATGGTTACCTGAGCTGACGATGGCAAATTTGTTGAAACTGCGATAAATGTGATATGTCGGGACAGGTAAAATATGTAGTTATTAAAAAGTCACTTCGTATTGTTATTTTTTCACCTCTATCCACTTAACGTGTACGAAACAAACATCAAACTTCTATTGAATACATACATTGCTAGTCACATTACCATCAGAGTTCAGCGTGAGATCCGGGCTGCTCATAACATGACCTGACTAATTAATTCTCTTATCATACCTAGCAACAGTAAGTAAGACTTCTCTATTTGTTTTCTTCTTTTTTCCATGTGATACGCCACGTTTTTTACATACTCATCTTCCTGTTATTTTTTTTTTTAATACTACGCGAGTGATCTAACATTACAAGTTCCTATAGCCAGAATATCTTTAACAGTGGCGTAACTACAATGTAAGGAGGCCCAGACACAAATGAAGTGGCTCTCCTTCAGTACTGGGCTCAGCAACTGTAATTAATGTACGGCAAAACTGTCTTGTTTTAAATGTAACTACTTGATCGTCATCAGTTCTCTTCAGCTCCCCAAGGAGCATATGTCGTCAATAATTTGTGTCAGGTCTTCCTATCCTGTGCCATCCACTCCAGATGTTTCCATGTCTTTTGTATCCTTTTCATCTTTGTGTAGAAAAACTGAGACCTGTCATTACGCTCAACACAGGTCATTACGCTCAACACAGGTCATTACGCTCAACACAGGTCATTACGCTCAACACAGGAAATTAAAAGGATAAATGTAAAGGCAAGAGTCCCTTCCTATTACTACTTTCCTGGGCCCACCAAATGCTAGGGCTCCTTGGACGTGCCCGTCCACCGGGACGGTAGTTACGCCGCTGATCTTTAGTGTGGACATAACACGCCAAATAAGTGTATTCTCGTAGGATATGTTCTAGGCTCTCAGATTTTAACAAACATAAATATTGTAAG